>VMBQ01000364.1:6700-80814 GCA_007657795.1 Dreissena rostriformis | reverse complement strand
TAATAAAAGGGAATTAAAACGCATTCAATTTAATTACTATTTAATTACTCAATTGTAGGAAGGAGACCAGAGCAACAGAGTTACAACTTTTTGAGGCACGATGAAATGAAATTACTAACACGCATCAACTACATCCCTTCTTTTTACAAAAAGATTTAAGAATATAGCATCATATAGTTAATATTTGAGATCATCATCGCGCACCTACAGGAAGAAGCAGCAATATTGGGTGTAAAAGATCCAAATTACCTACTTGATTGTTTATGGGAGTAATATACTAAAATGCAAATGAAAATGATTGTTATACCTAAAAAGAAAAACCGTATAGACTGAGGCGATAATTTATCGAAATGAAAATTACAATGATAAAAAAATGGAGGCTGCGTGATATATACACGCGTATATTATTAAAAATAAATAAAACGAAGCTTAAAAATAAATCGATCAAGCCCTGTTACAACTTGAGGTTGCCAAGCTATAATGTTCACTTTGTAATAGTGTGTGCGCAAGTTTAATTCATCGTATTTACATACATTTTCAAGACGATAATCAGATAATCCAACAAACATAATTAATGATTTACCTTAAATCATTAAACAATGTTTTGATAAATTCTAAAAAGCCCATTTTTGGAAGTTTGTATGTATAAGTTTGTAGTGGCCTCCATAATAGAAATAAGTTCTCACCTTCGTGCGACCTTAACAACTGCCAACGAAAGTTTCCCACAAAACTAGTATATGCGTGTGTCTTGAAAATTAATTAAGTTTCGCCTTATATATAATCTATGTTTTCCTTCTTTTAACTGCAACAAGTACTGATGTGGCGTCATACAATCTTGACTAGGTGTAACGAATTATCGTACAGAACACGACATGTGTGAAATCCTAACTGGCATATATTGGTAGGCATTTATTTAATTATTCTTTAATTCATTAAGTTTCGCCTTATATATAATCTATGTTTTCCTTCTTTTTACTGCAACATGTACTGATGTGGCGTCATATAATCTTGACTAGGTGTAACGAATTATCGTACAGAACACGACATGAGTTAAATCCTAACTGGCATATATTGGTATGCATTTATTTAAATATTCTTACTTGCAAATGTCTTCATATTCATCCAATACTTATATTATATACCAAATGATGAATTTATGATCACAACGACGATGAAATTGAGGTTAAAAAGCGTTGTACTTGTAAATTGTATGGTAAATGCACATCAACACGACGATCTCATAAAACATGAAGTGTACTACGGAAAAGTTGAATAGAGCGAGGGCATCTGTCAAGGGCATCAGCTGTGATGTGTTTTATGTATGCATTAGTCAGTGACCTGATTTCTTATTTAACCAGATTGACTTTTTTACTTCACGTAATGTTTGTTTGGTTTAACCAACTTGACTCTTTAACTTAGCGTAATGTTTGTTTGATTTAACCAGATGGACTCTTTTACTTCACGTAATGTGTGTTTAATTTAACCAGCTTGCCTCTTTGACTTCACGTAATGTTTGTTTGATTTAACCAGATTTACTTTTGTAATTCACGTAATGTTTGTTTGTTTTAACCAACTTGACTCTTTAACTTAACGTAATGTTTGTTTGATTTAACCAGATGGACTCTTTTACTTCACGTAATGTTTGTTTGATTTAACCAGATTGACTGTTTTTCTTAACGTAATGTTTGTTTGATTTAACCAGATTGATTCTTTTACTTCGCGTAATGTGTGTTTGATTTAACCAGATTGACCCTTTTACTTTACGTAATGTTTGTTTGATTTAACCATATTGACTCTTTTACTTCATTTACTGTTTGTTTAGACTCTTTAGGGTAGTGGTCCACGCCCTCGTTCAAATGTCACGTGCATCGATGTTTGAAAACCATTTTTTGCCCCGAGTCCTCAAAAATTCTTAGGCCTTGCTTAAGAATAACTGGCTCAGATCACTTTTAGTCAGATCAAATTAAATGTTGACGTCAAACAAATTGCAACACAATGTTTTTTTTACGTATTTCAACTGCTTAGTATATAACATTATACAGACAAAAACCCGAAAAAAATCGAACAACGGGTTTCGGAAAAAAATCGATTGAAATGTGGCATTTTTCTTGCTGGTTTAGATGGCTCCCCGTGTATACCATACATGACGCCGTTTGTTAAACACGCCGTTACCGGTGTCAAAGTAAACAAAAGTTTTGCGAGCGGTAGATTTTAAATTCTTCTTCAGAACAGAATCAGCCTATTTCTTGAACAGGTAATGTATCTGTGAGTTGTTATCAATTGTATTTATTTGTATTTACGTTTTCCTTCCATATTTTTTACCGAAATGCAGCTTATTATAAAAAAATACTTGAGAGTGTTATGCATTTTCGCGTATTTTTTTTAAAAACAGCATTCATCGATTGAAACTGTAAATAATCTTTAATGTAACAACATCCATTACACCAAACATCTATATCAGGCATGTCCTTAAGTCATACGATGAAAATAAAGTGTGAAAACATATATTTGGAATGTTCAAGGTTACCCGAGACTTCATCAAAAAATAAACTACGGAAGCACATATGGGTCAAAAGTTAACGAAAATCGTAATATTTGTGTTGAAAAGTGGATACGATTTTACATGTGTTTAGCGTAGGAATGTTATATTTTAAATGATTTCAATTGTTAATTCAGTTACTTATCGAACAANGATACCATGAAATACTTAGAAAGCCATGAAAATGAACAATTAAGTGTTGTCGAACTGGTGAATATTATGAGTGACAAATGTGGAAATGACTCGTACAACTCTGTTTATATGAAGAAAAGAATATTGGAGTACTTTGGAGACAATATCATTATTGCTGAAATCAATGGCAAACACGATGTTGTTACATTCAAAAGTGAAGCGCATGCCATCCTTCACTCGTTTTATAAAAGAAACAAAAGTGACGAATGTAAGACTGAAAAGGAAGCAATCATATCTACAGCTGCTAGATTTATCCTAAACGATATAAAAGCCATGGACAAAGGCAAAAATACGTATCCCCAAGCCCCAGAAATTACATCCTTAATTTCAAATTTAGATTATTTACCTGAGAGTCAGCAGTTATTTCTTCAAAAGGTTATTATTTGTTTCAAATACTCATAATATTGTTTTTTATTTTTCCAATTAACTATTTTAAATTTGACGATTCTGTATACATTGTTTTAACTTTGTTGCTTTCGTACTTTCCATATAAACCTTTTACTATTTTAACAATGCAACTTTTTCACATCGTATTGCATTATGAAAAAAATAAATAACTCAAGCTAATTTAAAAACAATACTTATATTCGAGAAATCGGGACCAGAACAAGTTGATAATGTTCAAAATCTATAGCGCTGTTTAGTGTTTACTTGTTTAAGTACGGCTATAGTATCCAGAATGACTTATAGTGAGTAAAATAGTTTTTGTTTTTTCACTTTAATCTTTTTTTTTGTCTTTAACATTAAATTCCAAATTCTCTAAACCAATTAACTATCTAATTAGATAAATAATCTACGAAGTGGACTTTCCCAAGGTAAAAATATCGATTAACACAGTGTACAATCTATAATTGACATTGTTTTTACAAGTGCTACTCGCAACTCAAGGAATGAGGTGATCTTGTTAGATTGATATTTCAGAAGGTAATACTCGCCCATTGTTGCATATTGCAATCAATGCGATTCAAATCCTTTGGCAAACAACCTCAGATAAACAGAGAAGAGTCTCTGTTCTATGTTCACTTCTTGCAACTGGTCATTATTTTACCTATGAACCTTTGCTAATATAAGGTGACCAGCTAAATCAAGGTTCGTATGGCAAGCGCTAACGCGTTCTGTACGTAAACATATGTCCATATCTCATTGCTTCACTTAAATACATTTAAGTATACTCTTTGCATTTATGAAAACAGTTGTACTTCTGAATTTTACTTACGTTAAAATTGATACATTGAATTATACGATAGTGTTAATGAAAGGCATACAATTGTCGCATAAATTTAGCAAATGACTAAATGACAATAGCATTGCATTAAATTTTTTTTGCATGTATAATGGATTGTTTTTATTAACATCACGCGATTGCGATTAAAGAAATGTGAATGTTAGACTGAAATGATTGCGCTCGGTCCTGGCATCATGCTGTCAATAATGTTATCTTTCAAGTTGATAAAATTACAATGCTTTAAGAAGATTGCATCGCACAACATGCAATGACCTTCTATTACACGTTTTATTTTTTTCCTATAACAGATATCATGGCTTTTATCGTAGCTGTAAAATAGTCCGCTGGAGCGTTATGTCGTTTGATAGGACTGTGCGCAATATACAAAACATGTAACGCCTCGTATGTCCCCTGTTGACTATTGGTATATCGACTGTATCATGGAAATGATGTGGGATTAAATGAAATGATATGTGATATTAATAGTATGCTGTGTGCTGGCCATAGTATGCTGTGTACTATCCTGTGGGTTTATCTAACATGATGTCCTTTTCATTCGCTATGATGTTAGTTGGCGTTAATGTTATTCGGAACACTCGATTCCTGTCAAGGATCACGTGAATATTACGTCTTTGTATGACGTAACCATTAGATCTTTGACAAGAACCGAGTGTTTCGAACGAAAATGAAAACCACACAGCATACCATGACAAACACACGGCAGACTATTGCACACACACAGCGTATAAGCACAAACACACAGCATATCATCACAAACACACAGCATATCATCACAAACACACATCATATAATCACAAACACACAGCATACCATCACAAACACACAGCATACCAAAACAAACACACAGCATACTATGACAAGCACACAGCATACTATTATAAGCACATATCATATGATTTAAACCCACATCATTTCAATGAAACAGCCGATATATCAATAATCAACAGAAAACAGACGAGGCGTTCCATATGCGCACATGCACAACTCCTACGCCTTGATATTTTATTGATCAATAAAGGCTTCGTATTTGCAACAACATGTATACATGTCCGTGCTGCAAAATGATTTAAGGTGCGCACATATTTTTGTTCCTGGTAACATTATAGTAAAGGTAGGAAGAATTATTGTATTATCATTAAATATATATATATATAGTTGATTTTAAGATTTAAAAATGTAATGAACAATCATGTGTCAACATGTATAAAGCTCAAACTTAACAACATTAAATTAGTTAATTGAATATCAACAATAGAAAAGAATCTGAAAAACTTTTCAAAATGTTTTAAATCATATGATTATCATTAGCAGCAGCGACAACATGACGCTGATCCGTATAACCAGTGTCAGTAGCATAGTTATTAGTTAAAACGCCTAATTGCGCACTTAGTGTAGAAAATGGCATATATTATGATCTGAAAAAATGAAAGGGCTGTAAAAAAAAATCTGACTCTAGTCATACTTTTATGCCAGTTTGTATAGCCAACATTTGCAATCTGAATATGAAGGGGACAATATGTGCTTGTTTGTATAGCTTACATTTGCAATCCAGACATACATGCACGTCAAGTTTGTAAAGCTTACATTTGCAATCTGGGATGGCTTGGACGTCTCGAACCGCATGCTCTGAACGTTGGAGTAAAACTGAAGATTTTTGGACCGGTTCCTAGTGACTGACCTTGCTAGTCGAGCGAACTTGCTCATGCCTGTCAAGGAAAATACGTGGTCATTAAGTGACGAAGTCGTCGACACTGTTAACTGTTCAAAGTTTGCATAATAACTAAGACAACGTACTGAATGAATATTGAACAGCCAATAGCGTATACAAGACAGGCCACGTGTGCTTGGTGCGTGGCCAAGTCACTAAAACACGATCAATATGACATAAAACAAAATGTTTCATCACTTTGACAAAAAACTTATAATGATATTGTTTTTGTCGAAATTATTAAAAGTGTTATTTTATGGGATATTGATAATGTTTGATTATTATGTAAGTCCTTTATTTCATTTGTTTCACAAATGATGGGATAGTGGTTGGGTGGGGGTAGTGACTTGGCCACGCACTCAAACCTGTGAGAGAATCATGTTCAATTAAATGGCGTGCTGAGTTGTCCTTAAATTTAAAATGAAGAAGGAACGCTGACCATATAAGACATACAAAGCAGCGATCAATGTTTTATTGGCTGTCCGGTTAGCGCAGTGGTTGGTACACGCGCTTCTTAAATATGCGACCCGGCATTGAGCTTGGTTAGTCGTTACCATACCGTACAGTTGCGTTTCCTCTGGACACTCCGGTTTCCACCCACAGCACAAGACCATTCCAAAATTGGATGCCTTTCATTTAAATTCGTCACAACTTTCGTGAGTCTAGTAAGCTAATAAGGTATGAGTGCTGGGACACACTCCGTGACATCACACAATTCAGTCTCAGGCGCGGAGGGACCTCATATACTTTGAACATACACTCAATATATTATATATCAAGCAAATATCAATTACGCATGACTTTGCTGTAATGATTGGCTGAACGTAGTGTGTAAAAAAAGCAGAATTCACGATCCATACATAATCGACAGCAAGTGGACTCTTGGTACAGATTTTAAGCAATAATAAAACCTCATCACGTAAAACTGTATTAACATTCATTAATACATGAATCTCTGGGGGGTTTCTGTTTTATATGACTTTTGTTTGTTAAAACTGTCATTTTCAAAACTGTGAACAAGTCCCGTTTATTACCACTTCCTAGCAATAAAGAAAATCCTACTTTTGTATTATGTATTTTGTATTGTGCTTTTCATTGAATTATCGAAAACTTGAAAAATGAAATTTCTGCAAAACACTTACAGTGTGTGTTTTGAACGGATGCTTTTGAAATCAGACATCAAGTTAATAACACAATGACACACACAATACAAGCAAAAAAAAACAACAGATACATCATTTAATGGTCGGTAAATCTGTTTAAATGATATTTTGCGCCTTAAAGCGTCAATAACGTAGTAATTCCGTAACAACATACTTCAATTGCAAATATGAAGTATTGCAAATATTGCAGATACCAAGTTGGTGCTCCTGATATACTGAACAAAACACAGCTAAAAGTATCCATCGTACCCTACTGCGTACGTACCTCGGGCATTGTCATCCTCTAAAGGCTGTTTGAGGGCGGTAATATCCTTGAAGAAGCAAAGGATGAGGATCACTTGGTCCTTCTCGTTCCTGATTGGGGCCATGTTTAATAGAAGCCATAGCGGGGATCCTGAAACAGACGAAACGTGTAAAGAAAGCATTTTTTTATTTTGGTCCGTGCTGAGGACGATAGGTTTGTTTTTTAACACTTGTGTAATAACCATGTGTGTGTATTTTGAACACTATGATACATTTGTATATTTCTGTGTGTACAAGTTGCATAATTCGAAGACGAGGGTTGTGTCCCTACAGTTCAACTCAATCTGATTTCTTGATATATTGGTTTTATTGGTCTTAAGTTACAATGGGTGGGTTAGCCGTACTTCCAGAGAAAAGACCAACCGTTTCAAAGTTGAGTTAATTAAACATCTTGAATATAGAATTCTACTGAAATCATTATTTGACTAATCATTTTTACATAATTTATATCAATATATGATAAAGGTTCATACAATAATAGTCACTTGTATGGCACAGTGTAAGATTTAATGTAAATAATATGCAGACGCTAAATTATGTTGCCAGCGGCAAACGTTTGTCCGAATGGGAAGTTTTTTAGCAAAATGTCAACCAATAGCTGAATGTTATAAAAGTAAACTAATTGTAAATTAAATGAACATATTTGTACAGCTTATAGCAGGGGTATATCTCGCCTGGGTTGCATGTTATTCTAAGGTGGAATTTCGTTTGCTAAATACAGTTGTTGTTCTAATGACAACGTTTTGAAAGCACTTTGGTGTCCAAAGTTTGACCTTTTATGGGTGAAACAAACGCTTCTTTGCAGAAAAACCCAAGTGTTGTTCACACAATTACATACAATGTGCAAATATCAAAATGATAATGTTTCACAACCTCAACAGCCAATCATAAGTTATTTGATCGAGGCTTTCATTTCAAGAGCTATCCAGTTCGGAACCGTGAAACTGTCTCGTTATATTGCATTGTCCGTTATTATCACCAAGTATCAAAATAACTTCCATTGACTAGCTTATAAATTCAATATCAATATATTCGCACATTTGTTCGTAGGCATATTGTGTTTCATCGATTTCGGAATAATGGAGCATTTTGTAATCAGAACTCTCTCCTGACTGTCTTTGCCGTCATTTTATATTACCGTATAACACATTTTGAACCTGTTTTGTTAGTCGTCTTCTTCGTTTAAAACATTCTCTGAATACATAACAAAACACAATAGCAGCTCCTAGATGAAACAAAAGGAAATCAACCATTTCAATTAGCTCAGAAGGAAACAAGGTAATATATTCAACAAGAGTGTTAACAAGGTGTTACAAAAGCCGTATAGCCATACAAGGAAAAATCCCCCCCCCCCTGCCGACCCTGTTTTTCAACTTGCAAAAACCATTTTCGAACAAATCCAAGATATCATTCTAACAAATGTTCTGACTAGTTTCATGAAGATTGGAAATAAATATTACATCTAGAGTGTTAACAAGTTTTTACAAAAGCCATATAAGGAAAACTGCCGAGCCCCTGGTCGCCATGGTTTTTCAACCAACCGGAACCATTTTAAAACGCCATTGGGACACATGTTCAGACCAAGTTTCATGAAGATTTGACAATACATCTGGCCTCTAGAGTGTCAACAAGGTAAATGTTGACGACGGACGACGCACGACGAACAAAGGCGATCACAAAAGCTCACCATGAGCAAGATGTGATCAGGTGAGGTAATAAAAAATAAGTTTGTCACTGCGAAACCAGTTATAGTATGTTATTCATAATTGCCCTTACTATTTTAATGATTTGCAAGTGTATGCCCAGCTAAGGTGGCTGTACTTTACTTTAATACTATGTTATTGCGACCATTATGAGTAAGTTAACATGTTTACGCATCACTACATTCGACAACAATTCCAAGCACAGTACCAACATACGTACAATCGACAACTGTATTGGTCACAAGGTCATGAGATCAACGCTTCCTTGTAAAGGACTTGTGGCGGTAAAAATAATATCACGAACATATCAGAAAACATATTGTAAATGGCCAAAGGCAAATATTTT
The DNA here is from genome assembly GCA_007657795.1 of Dreissena rostriformis. Taxonomy (NCBI): domain Eukaryota; kingdom Metazoa; phylum Mollusca; class Bivalvia; order Myida; family Dreissenidae; genus Dreissena; species Dreissena rostriformis. Next base: position 71,614 of record VMBQ01000364.1, on the reverse strand, counting down.
GCCGATTGCTAATAAACTGAAACTGAAACATTAAATATGATACTTTGATGTAAGAATGTTCTAATGTCTGTCTGGGTCATTTCAAGTAATGCTATCATAGAACGGCGTATATTTTGCAAGCGATAATCAATAAAAAATAAGGTGGTTCTATTGAGTGATAGGGTAAGTATTCGTTTGTGAACAATCACTGCATATGTTTCAAATCTGACCATTGTTATTGAATTTTCAAAATCGAGTTGATGGGAAAATACATGATTTTGATATTAGATAAATACTTATGATGTTTGGTTCATTAATTAAAACATTATATACATTTTATTATTCATTATAGCGCTCAATGCTTTAGAGTGTGTGTTGTTATCGAACAGCGTTAATCGACGCTTTCGTTTTGTCAGTTTGTCTTCAGCAGCATTGTTATGAAGTCTTTAAACAGTCGGCAGTTTCCAAACACTGCACTGTTATTGGCATATTAAATATCTTACAATAACGGATTTGACACAATGGCTTTTGTTATAACTATACCATGAAAGGTTTCATGTTTTTTAATAACGTTTTGTTTGAGTATGTATATATTGTGTTAAGATAACCTAATGTGGCGTTATATTCATCGACAAACACGGTGCATTATTCTAACGGCCCCGAGTGGGACTTTTTTCTTAAAGTACTGCGTCTACTAAAGTCATTTATATAATACATGGGGCAATATCAGTCAAAAGTGGCAATATCAGTCAATAGTGGCAATATCAGTCCATAGTGGCAATATCAGTCTCAATAGTTGCAATATCAGTCAATAGTGGCAATATCAGTCAATAGTGGCAATATTAGTCAATAGTGGCAATATCAGTCAATAGTGCAATATCAGTCAATAGTGGCAATATCAGTCAGTAGTGGCAATATCAGTCAGTAGTGACAATATCAGTCGATAGTGGCAATATAAGTTATTAGTGGCAATATCAGTAAATAGTAGAAATATCAGTCAATAGTTGTAATATCAGTCAAGAATGACAATATCAGTCAATAGTGGCAATATCAGTCAATAGTGGCAATATATGTCAATAGTATCAATATCAGTCAATAGTGGCAATACCAGTCAATAGTGGCAATATCAGTCAATAGTGGTAATAGCAGTCAATAGTGGCAATATCAGTCAATAGTGGCAATATCAGTCAATTGTGGCAATATCAGTCAATAGTTGCAATATCAGTCAAAAGTGGGAATATCAGTCAAAAGTGGGAATATCATTCAGCAGTGGCAATATCAGCCAATGCATAGAAATACAACAGCAATACTTACTATTCTTTTTGTAAAGCAAGATCTCCACCTGTTGTTGCTTAAGGCTTTCGAACGCGTCATCGAGCTTCTTGATGGTCGCCTTGTCCGTGAGGTCACCGTACATGAAGCTGCACGTGCTGCTCTTCTGCATCACTTCCGCCCGATTGTATCCGGACAGTTTGCAGAAGCCGTCGTTGCAAAATACGATCGGGTAGTCCACGATCCGGGCATTTGCGAGCATGAAACTCGAATCTGCAATAGACACCGGGACTACGATTTATTTGGCTGTTTCGTTTTTATTTCAGACAATAAAGCAATATTCACATTGTAAAATTAAACAAACATAATAATATATGTTTAGTATATTGCCTTTGTGCTCAAATATGAGATTAACACAATATTAAATAAAATTTTAAATACAATGTAAACTTTTATAATACTAAGGGTACGGGATGTGTGAAGGCGTCTGGGATTTCACGAAAGGACGGGTAACTCTCTATCAGAGGGAGTAATCACGTGATAAACAAGATGGCGGCGTCCATGCCGAGACAGGTATTTTTCGCCGTATTATACCTTTTATTACTTGTATTAATTGGTTAAATACCGTTTACTTTCCAGTCTATCGAAGTACATATATTATAGGAATCATAATAGATCAGGGAAGGGAATTTCGTGATGAATGTGATGCCATGGTAACGAGAAAAGACTGAAAACTGCATGGCTCGTGTAAATAACGACGACACAACCGTTATTGAAATGGTGTTGCTGCAAGGACGCGCACACACCAAGCACGATGGTTCGATATTCGTTCACATATTGTCGGAGTATTGGGTTATGTACACTCGTAAAGCTGTTTTTTTTTAGATTATAAGCATTGCGAAATCCAACTTGTTTGTGCAATTTTCCAGATTTGATAAAAATGTTTTAAGCACAAAGCGTCTAATGCGATTGTTAATTTCTAATTGAACTTCGAAGCTCGTAAACAATTTATTGTCAACTCAAACAAAAATGTGCCATCATAAAGTGACTTTATTAGTTTACCATTGCAATTAAACAACTAGAATGTGTGGTTTTATTTACGTTTCATCACTGCATTGTCTCAGTTACATTGTAAATCATGTCATTCATTTTTGCGGCATAACAGCATGTACTTGTATAAATAATTTCTCAAATGTATTGTTATCTCAAAACTAAAATGTGTTATCATACTGTGACCTTATTATTTTACCATCGCAATTAACCAACTAGAATGGTTGCTCTTATTTTCGTGTCATCACCGCATTGTCTCAGTTACAATGTAAATCGTGTCATTCATATTTGCGGCATCACATAATGTACTAAATGAGCACTATTTAACCCACTAGGCAATGTAACCGATATTATACAGAAGCTATCAATGACAACTAGAATCCAAAAGCAAACACTCTGCCGAGGTCTAATCAATATTGATGTTTGTTTCATTACATTTAATCAGATTACATCTGTCAGTGTACGCGACCGCTTTCTGATAATTGCGAGATTATTTTCATGCGATGGCCACCTTTTTGCAATATACGGCGTTGTCATGTGAATAGTGACGTCATTGCAACCACCGTTGCCATGTATTACAATTATCAATCGCAAGTCTAATTCAAAGAAATTGGTATTGATTCACACCTTTCGCCGAAAAGCGATTAATATGGCAAATGTGATTTGTGAAACACGTTTTAAGAGTATGCCCCTCACAATAATATAATTATCTGTCCAATGTGCATGTGGCGTCGTATCGAATTGCACACGAATTCGTTATTAGTTATTAATTAACTTTATTAACTTTATGTTTTTCTTCTTTTCGATTCATTAAATTCTTATACACTATTTTAGATGGCTTTTAATTCAAGAGTGTTGTTGTACAAAAAAATAACATTGCGAGTTGAGGGTAGTTTGAACTGCTCAATTATGGACTGAAATTATATGAATAATATTTTCATTGAATACAACGAGTGACAGGATATGTATAGACGTGGCAAACATACAACTAAGACAAACGTTGTTTTCCAGTACACAATATTAGTATCATGTAAGCGATGTTTCTTTTTTNTTTTTTTTTTTTTTTTTTTTTTTTTTTTTTTTTTACAAAAGTGCATTCACGCCGTTTTTGTCGTATGTTATCATATAAACATCTTTAGTTACAATACCTTGCATTTATTGACTAATATGAATGTTTATGTTGTAATTGTTTAGTTATGATTTATTCAAGCTTTCTACGTTCTTAAATATCGTGTTAACTATAAGTCGGCATGAATCATGTGAAGAAACAATTAAAATTTTATGAAAATTAGTGAGCGAATCAATCATGTGAAATGTTACTCCTCCGTTTAAAAACTGATTTCCGTTTACAATCACCAAGGACGACATGCAATTAATCTTTCTCAAATCCTCTTACGTGCCAGAAATCGAAATATGGTAATGATGATACAAAATATTGATAAAATATCAACACTGAAAACATATTTGAGAGTGTGACGCTTTGAAAACGTGATATTTAAAAAAAGTTGGTGCCAAACAAACGATAATATAAGTGTTACTGACTTTTCTTTTAGTGCAACCCAGTGTTTTATGAGTGAGTTTTTTTTGCAATTTCAGCGAGTCGGAAATTGACATGTTGAGTAGCGAAAAGAAGGTTGAACTATCTTTACAAAGAATTAATAAAATTTGTTTTCGTTGTGGACTTTTACATTTTATTAGCCTCAATACACAGTAAAACTTAAACGGCACATGTGTATTGATTTCTATCAGAATTAAAATTGTGTATATAATATCTAATTACATATTTGTTTTCTCAACTAATAACGGGTTCTAAACATTCTCTTAACTTTGTTAAAATATAAAGAGCCTTATCTTACATACTACATTCTCACAAAAATCATATATTTGTGAAAATGCATAAATATGTTGTTATTTTGACGCATGTGTATTTATTATTTATTGCTTTATTGTTTTTTTTACGATGAGCGGTGTATGCTTAAGTCTGTTCTGTTCTGTTCTGTTCTATAAAACTGTTTCATTATTTGACCAGTATCCAGAGAACCTGACAGTTCCATTGCAATTTATAACTATAACGACATTGCTCAGAAATATCGGCAGCATTAAAAACTTTTCTCGTGATATATATTTGGCCAAAAAGAAAAATTCATTTGTTTCCACTAACATCACGAAAATATAAATTTGGTAGGTCAGCTATTTTAAGATTACCTACTTTTATAATAATATGCCATGGCATGCAAAAATCGTCTTAATCTCTATTTAACATTCGTGTTTAGTTCTTGTTTGGGATTAATGTAAAGTTAATTAAGCGATAGAATGTTACAAACTTTAGATTCAATTAAGTGAAAATGATCGAATTAGCAAACAGTGATCGAAAACTCAATACGGAATACAAAAATTGTTTAGGATTGACAACAAAACATACGGTCGATCCGGTCAGTTGAAACAAACAACTTGTTTTCGACTTATATTGTACTTTGTTACAATAATTGGCAGTTCATACAATTTTATAATGTGCTTGTTGTTTCATGCGATTTGTAATTGACATCACAAATCCTTCACATATGGAAACATGAATGTGATATTTAATCGGTAGCATATGATGTGTTTCAATTAAAGTTTCACATTTGGCAGCATATAATAACTGTATTAACTCAGATAACACGTTTGACAGAGTTATTGCATTGTATGGCCTTTACAGGTGATGGCTACACTATACGGCATTCTTTATACAATTTGTTTTCAAAAAGTAAACAACAAACCGTGCGTTAAATTACCACCTCGGAGATTCGATTTTCCAGACGAAATTGACACTATCTTTATCAATGCCGAGCATTGTAACATACGTCATTTGTAATAATAAATTGATTCGAATGGTCAATATTAGTTCTGTTAGTTATGTGCCAGTCTATTGACCGATTATACATACAATGTCCATTGATGTATATCAATGGTGTAGAAATCGATGGCCAGGAATGCTTTAAAGCCTCATTCGAAATCAACGAATATTGTAAACTATTTCTTTAAATAAAGTTAAACCATAAAAAATCAGTGTTCCTTATAGCAATAGCCACAATTTCAACGCTATATGTGGTTTGGTAACATATATTTAACAAGATACAACATGCTCTTTTTTAATTCTTTTGTGGGACAATATAATCATAACATGTTGATGTACCATTTCTGTGTTCGTGTGTCGTATGAATATATATCGTTGCCGGCAATGAATACATTTATTGTTCCACACAAAATAAAAAACGAGCATTTTGTATCTTGTTAAATATATGTTACCAGACCACACCTGCCGTTGCAAGTTTGGCTATTGTTATAAGGAACACTGTTTTTTTATGGGTTAACTTTATTTAAGGAAATATTTTACGAAATATTCGTTGAGTTTGAGTTTGAATGGGGCTTTTTTGCCAACAACTCAATTGTATGTGACGCCGACTTTTGGAAAATCGATTTGACTAAATAGATTCATTTCATTCAGAACAATTTTAAAAGCGAGTCTAACAAACAATAAAGCAAGTCTACAAAGGTTATTTTAAACCAACATAAATTATTCCAATTTAGTGTTCATTGTTTTCTTATGACTCAGTGTGCGTGGGGACATGTATTAATTCAATTATCATTGCAATTATAAATAATGGTGCTACTTGTAATTAAATATTAATGAATGCTTCATTAACATTTATTATTGTGTCTATATGTTCTTGACCAAAGGCAGAATGCCGGAATACCGGAATGCCAATAAATTATGAATGAATGAATGAATTTACTCTTTATATTGACATTCCTACATAAATTGACGCACAGTGAAAATTTGGTTGCCGATGTTCCAAACTTGTTAAAAATGCATGCGTTATTCCAGGTTTACGAATACAAATAAGACACGGACGTTTTTGTCATGAGATATATATTGATCTATTTGGTAATGAAGTATCATAATAATATGAGTCGCACTCTGGGAAAATGGGGCCTAATGCATGCGCGTAAAGTGTCGTCCCAGATTAGCCTTTGCAATCCGAACAGGCTAATCAGGGACAACACTTTTCGTTTTTATGGAATTTTAGTTTCAAGGAAGTCCCTTCTAAAAAAAAATAAGTCTCGACGCGAAGTGTCATCCCTGATAAGCCTGTGTAGACAGCACAGGCGTTTCTGGTAAGACACTTTACAAACATGCATTACTCCCCGTTTTCCCACAGCGCGGCTCATATGCTTTCATATTTCTGCCATCCTCAAAGCCTCCTATAAATAAGATAAGCTGGAAAATAAGCTGGACAAAACATAGTTTATATATGTGTAAGCTAGATTTGTATCGTGTTATATACACATATACATACTAAGTTTTGTCCAGCTTATCTTATTAAAGGGGCTTGGAGGATGGCATAACTGGATTGATTCCCAGATAATCGGTTATTTAATATAGATGCATAACCGATTATCTGGGCATAAATCCAGTTTTTGTGGTATATGTCATAATACCTGATTAATGTGATAGAAGAAGCGGACACTATCAGTGCCTGTTATTCCTACTAATTGTAATATGGATAACACTTTTGAACTTTGCTTGTAAACTACGTAATCTGGCATACGTACGTGCGGATTATTATTATTTTTTTATCAATATTTGGTTCTAAATGCTACCATGCGAAATGTACCTTGGCAACAGTTAATGTTTTTAACCGTTTTCTGTAGATAAAGGGAATAGTTCAATACACTTAGCCATATGAACATTGTATGTCTTGTCCGGTATATAATGCCTGTATTATATGCTGTTTACTGCTAAGATGTCCACAATGAAAATGATACTTGAATACTCCAAAACGTTTACACAAGGTGAATATTTATCTTGTAGCATGATATTTTATTTCCGGTTGACTTAAAAGGGGTGTGTTATTTTATTATTTTGTAGCAATAATGTAATAAAATTAGCATGTGCCTGTTGTGAGAAATACCATTTGAAAGTTTTATTTTATGTGTTGCGGTTAACCCAGTTTTAATTAATAGACATATGTTTTGTGTGAAGCACTACAAATGTTGCTTTGAATGTGGATCCTATATACTGCAATGGCTTCAATACGCATTTGTTTACATACGTTTACTTTCGTTATTGATCAGTTCGCCATATAGTACTTATTGTATTATCTGTTAACATTCCGTATGTTGCAAACCATTGAGCAATATCTTGTTTATACAATAGTGTTATTCATGCTAAAACTATGTCTTGTTTACGTTAATTTACTTTAAATACAGTGTATAATATCAAAAATGACACATACAGATGCAAAAAAATGTGTAAATACTGAAACAAAATAGCAATATTGTTTTTATTTTTATTTTTGTTGTACGTAACAAATGGTTATATCGTTTACCAAAAAACGATTTTTATTTCATCCTATGGATCTTCAAACACTGTTGTAATACGTTCTATCTATACGTTCTATTTTATAAAACATGTATAATTCAGTAGTTTCAACATATAGCTCTATTTGCTTCTTAAGTGTGGGTCATTAAGTGCTGTAGCAATTGGCGGTTACATCCATCTTACCAGGTTTATGTGCATGTACTAAATATTAGGTACATATATTAATTAGATTAGAAGGAAATTAAATAACTGGACGTTTTCAGTTCTGTATTCTTTTTTTCATCTGATGTAAACCTTATGCCAGCATTGAATTTATCCTGTTCATAGCCGTGTTTTTAACACTTAATAATTTTAAAATAAGATACTGCAAACGTAGCCGTTATAATCTTTAAACACATTTAAATAGTTAAAATACATCTGATCATGAATAAAGTTGTTGCCCGTTGCTAATTAGAACACACGAAAATCACTTTACTTCTTTAATGGTTTATTTTGTTTAGACTTAAACTCATAAGAGTATTGGTGTGCTTATTAGCCTATGTTCTTTATAATACATGTCATAGTTACATCCAATTACGAAACTGTTTGATACGATCGGAAATTAAATTAAAACCGTGTATGTAAAACTCGTTCTGTGTGAAACTATATTTGTTATTAAAAAAAGTGATTTGTTTTATCGTTTGCAACAGATTGCAGAATACATGTAATAAATCTAGCACCCACTCAAGCAAATATTATTTTATATTTACCAAAACATACGGATGTAGAAATTGGTCGAGTAACATAAACGAAAGTCACATTCTGTTTTTTTTAATATTGGCGAATTCATCTTCAGAGAGTAACACGTGTGGTTTGAACTTGACAACAAAGTACTGAGCAAAACCTCAGAAATAGTGGCAGACGTTGTATATATGCTTAATTTTTATTAAATTTTCGACGAATGAATGTGCAACTTGTGAATGTATTTCATTTACGTATCTTTTACAATAGGTTCGCATTGAACCATTGATTTGATTTTATAATTTTACTAAATTTCCTCTGATGGAACTGGTTCTTCTATGCAAAGTGGACGGTATAAACCGGATATACAGTCTACTCTCGTTATCTCGAAGTCGGCGGGAAAAAAGTATCGAGATAACAAGAGCTCGAGATATTCGATTAGGCGTTTTCAAAGAAAAAATGAGACAAACATTTACCTTGTTTTTAACATCTAAATACCTGCTTAGTGGTCTAACTAAAGCCGCAGTTAATTGCAGTTAAAGTGAGAGGCCTTACTCAAGTGTTAATGGCTAACGACATTAGACACGTGTGGTCATTGATGCAATTAACGGATCAATTATCTACCGCACAGTATCGTGAGCAGCCGGGCGGAACGGGACGGTGAAGTATCAAATAAAAAGTTTCTCACCTTTGCCGACACTGGGACAGTTATTCGCACTTAGAGATAAACCACAGTAAATACACGTAAAATCGGGACTCGGGAATTTTTTGTAATATCGAGATATCGAATTATTCGAGATAACGAAGATCGAGATATGCGATGTTTATTAATATAGATAAAGAGGAAAGAAAGTTGGGACATTGAGCTTACCTCGAAATATCGAGAAAATCGAGATATGCGATGTCGAGATAACGAGAGTAGACTGTATTGTCGTGACAAACCTTCGTGAAACCTGCTTAATAGACATTGCTTTATAGCGGAGACACATCTCTTACGCTAAACGAGTTCAGCAAAGGCTTTGATAAGAAAACGAACGCTGTCTGTTCAAAGGCTGGACTGGGATTTATACATTTAGTACTCTAAATTATTTGTGTTTTTACAAATGCGTTCTGTTTTAAAGAGCCACCATTGAAATGTTAAGCATGTTCGGCTTGCAGTTATGTTCATATTAAAATTATATTGCTGTTGAACCAACACGGTAAATCGTGTTCATGGGCCTATCGAACGTTCAAACTTGGCTACACCCGTTTGTTGGAAAGAGCAGGCAAATGTGCCAAGCTCGCTTGTTGACACCATTGCTGCACCTCGTGGCTCGTCACCATAAAGATGTTAATGATATGTTATATTTGAATTTATGTATGAACATATTCAATTTTTAATTGTTAAATGTGATTGTACAGATATTTCAACTGAACGTTATTATTATATTTTTATAAACACTACTCCAATTGATAGGAATATGGCATACAAATACAACGTTTAACTGTAAATACTTTTGAGAGAATTGTTTTAAACCTTTAAAACGTCTATGTAATTTCTTTACCTTATTTTTTGTTTAATGTAATCGTCATTCGGATACAATAATATGGTTTGAGTCACTCATGTGAATGTTAGCTTATTATTGAACTTGCCATCTGCTTGTTATGGTTGTTTTATCCTACTTTACTCCATTTAATTGTATTGTTTTGCTGTTCAAGTTCTTGCAGATGTGCACGTAGCTTGCCAAGATATAGTCTGATCTACGAACATTGTAAGCTGTGTTGTTGTTTTTTCGCGTGCAGAACTTGAGTGTTATGATCGTATCTAACCACTTAGTAATGTAACATCAGCTCAAAATATATGCCATCAAATCTCATAATCTCGCAGGAATGATATTAATGTTTTCACGTGACAGAAGATGTAGGATGTTCAGGGGTTTGTAGATCCGAAAAAGCACCACACAATTATGCCACAATACCACTGATGAATGACATATGACTGGAAAAAAACGGCATAACACTTTACGGCATGCAAATAAATCGATAGTGTCATTTATTAGAATTTTGTGTTTGTTTGATGTTGATTTCTAACATTATTTCCAAGTATGATTAAAATGCTTTTTTGTTTATGCTGTTTGCAATTGTCATCATGTTTTGCGTTGGTGCGGGTTTTATTCTGATGTTATATGAATTGCACTCAAATAGTTTTGACATTAAACTGCTGGTTTATGTGGTGCTTTGTTGATTGTACAAACATGTTAACGTTTTAAATTCTGTCATAAACAAGCTTGTGAACAATTTGGAAACATGCAATAACAAACACCACAATTGAACGTATGACGTCACAACGTGCTATGACGTCACAAACAACACGAATACTCTGAACATTGTGTCAAACCTGAACGTTTCTGTGATGACTGTGAGTCTTCTGATAAGCAAGATGACGAATCAGATTAAACACAGTACATGAGCGTTTAAAGTAAAGAAAAACAGCAGGACTTACACATATGTTCGGAAATATGTTAATGTCGTTTTCTTAAGTCTGCTTAAGAAATACATTTACGGATCTTATACTTGACACCAAGAAACTTCAGTGATATAAGAACAATATAAAAAAAAACACGTTTAAACAAAAATCTGCTCATAATTAAATAAAATAACAGTAACATAGAATACAAGAGATACAAAATGCTCGTTTTTATTTTTTGTGGGACAATATATTCCATTTTGATTTCCCGCGACGATATCCGAACATAAAAACAAGCATTATGTATCTCGTTAAATCCATGTAACCAGACCACATCAGGCGTTCCAAGTTTGGCTATTGCTATAAAGAACATAGTTTTTTTATTGGTTAACTTTATTTTACGAAGTATTTTACGAAATATTCATTGATTTCGAGTGTTTATTGGGCTTTAATGTAAACGCTCGTTGACTGGATGAACATATTTCTCGTCTTTTTAATGCATTCATTTTGGGTCGAAAACAATAGTTATTTTACATCCTCTTCTCAAAATTAAAGCATCGAAATTCCTTATTGACCTATCAGCATGTAGTTTGTTTTAATATACAAATATTGTTTTATTATTAATAGATAATAAGTTAAACAAGTGTATTCATTTTTTTTTTCAAATTAACAGTTAAGACGTATTTATTGTAATTTCATATTAACAAACAAATCCTGCTTTTGTGCTGAACACTAAAGTGCTATTTTATAAATATTAAGAATGGCTTTTTCAATACCGAGTGCTTGACCCATTCCCTTTATGCAAAGCACGAACAAAATGCACGTTATTTATTGAGTGAAGACTGTGGTCTGGTACATGTCTTCAATATGATAGCTTTGATGGATTTGAAAATGCATAGAAGGATATTGTTTTTTGTTTGTTTTTTTTTTCAAAAATATATGACGAAGAGTTGAATGTTGATGCCATCAAAGATATTGCCCATTTATTCATCATTTTGTAGATTTGTCCGTCATTATAGTTATTATGTGTACCATACCAAAACTGACGTGCATTAGTATACAACAAAACACTTATAGATCAAGACCTATGAGAAATAATGCATGCGAATCCCGACAGTATTTCAGTAAAGTGAGTATGCACGATTTTTATATGTGTTAAATTGTAATATATTTATAAAAATGTGTTACAATAACACAAAATAGGCAAGAAATATTATACATTGAAGACGAATTTCATAAAAATGCAGCAAAGACAAATTAGCGCCCCGAGCCAATTGTGACGAAGATATTTCGTACATATTTTCCTACAATAACCGAAGCATTCGTTTTTTATTAGGATCGGAGTTAGTGTTCGTGTGTCGTATGTGTAGATATCGTTGCAGGAAATTAAAATGATCCGTAAAACAAAATTGTGTCTTTGTGTCGTATGAACGAATCTGCACTAAAACTAAATTTAGATTCACATTGTGCATGCATGGTGAATTCGACTGTACAGACATTTTCGATTTCAGAATTAAATATCTGGCTTATTTCGCATTTTTCGACACATGTTCTTCTTAACTTTTATTTGAATTTATATTGAAATATATGTATAATAAGTTTTCACACATTGTATATAAATTCATAAATATTTGACAAAATCGTGCATACTCACTTTAATTAACATAGGCGTCGTTCACTAGTCGTTATGACACAAAGACAATGAAACATGTCTGGCCTCATTAGCGTGTAACATTAATTTTAATATACGATGAGATGAAAGGCGAAATTACTCCCTTTAAGCTAATCATAAACGTATTTATTGATTGCGCTTGTTATACAGATAATCGTGTTTTGGTGCTAAACTACTATATTACGTCTGAATAATATGGCCAGATTTTTTTTTTGACAAACTAGAAGATACAATGGTGGACAAAACTCTCATTTACGCGGTTGAATTATACGAAACCTCTTAGGAGGAAGACAGTTATTTCGAGAAATATATTTCTTTCATTTGTACGCTATAACAAATGCATTTTGCAAAACAAAAAACACAAACATTCTTATGTATTTCAAGTTTATTTTTATGAAAAACTTTCAGTTTTACATTTAGATGAACGCGTGTTTCGATAAACAACGTGTGCAATACAACAAGATGGCTTCCCTACCATAAATTTACCATAATTTTAATGTAAGTGTAAGTTTAAAGAAACGTGTAACTAAACGTTCCTTAAAACGTAACTATATTTTGCAGAAACGAAATAACGTACAATTATTTCGTTTTTATCATTTAATTATTTCGTAATTAAGGAACAAATGAGAGGCTTATATTCGATATTGTGTCGTTGAAATACTTCAATGCATGCATCAGTAAAAACTGAATGTGCTTAACAAATAATGTCCGTCAGTCGAAATTCAATTTCGTTAATATAAATTTTAGTTATTACGTGTGATCGTTTATTCTAAAAAATAGTGTATCTCGTGTTTATGGCGTCGTTCATATATACCGGTTGATTCAGTATAAAACTTATATATAATTTATATTCTTGTAACCACCTTTTACCTAGCGATCGTTTTCCATCGCTGGCAGACTGGATTGGATTACAGTATGGGTTTTATGGACGTAAACAAGAGGTTTGCATTAACATGTTGTGATTAAAAAGTCATATCAATTATGATAAAACAAGAAAAATTGTTTTATTTATTATAGTACTTATCCTGATAATTGTATGCATATGTTGATTTTTACATCATACATTTTGTATCCTTGTCATTGCAGTCTTGTATGAATCGTTGTAAGTATTATTCTTTTTGTCTTTATTGATCAATGATGATCAATTTTATCACCGTCATGATCATAACCACCATCATCAACACCGTTATCATCAATATTATCGCCATTATCAACACCGTTATCATCACTATTATCGCCATCATTTACACCGTTATCATCACTTTAGTCGCCATCATTTACACCGTTATCAACTCTATAATCGCCATAATTTACACCGTTTTCATCACTATTATCACCATCATTTACACCGTTATCATCTCTGTTATCTCCATCATTTACACCGTTAGTATAACTATTATCGCCATCATTTACACCGTACTCATCAGTATTATCGCCATAATTATAATAGGTTGTATGCAATAAATACGGGAAATTCATTCATTTAATAACAAATCAACACAGTGCATTCCGGATATTCATATTGTTGTTGGTGTGTACCTAAATTAAAGGGATTTGTTCATAGATTTTAATAAAAGTTGATCTCAATGTCTTAGACATTGTAACATAGGAACTTAAAGGTTTAAGTAGAAGTTAACAAGCACAGATGCAAATATCAAAAGAAACAAACAAATGTTGTTCCAACCGGGTTCAGATCCTCGTCCTAGGGACCTATGTTTTTCTGATCCACGTTTAACGTAAACAAACAAAAACAATCAACATTATTTCAACGTTAAGTGTTTAAACCCCTTTATAGTTTTCTAAATTTCTTAGGTGATTAATTATTTATAATATGGTAATTACAGTCGGCCTTTGTGTCTTTGGTGATATTTTGTTCCTTTATAAAATTGGACTGAGGGACAAAATATCGGTAAATCCTCGATTCGTAATCATTTAAAATCCAGCATTAAAAAACGAAGTATTGTTTTAGTTTTAGTAATATTAAGTTAATAAAAATTTCACTCATACAAGTCTTTTCAATAATGTTATCAATTTAAACAAATATTCAATTGGTAAAACAAACACTACTTCCGCCATTCGGTTTCAGGTTTAGTGCTATACATTGAATAGGCAGATATGTTCTAGACGTTGTCACATTGTATACACATTGTGCTGAATATAGTTGTGAATACTTGAACAGTATGAAAAATAAATAAGCGAGTGTTCTAATATAGGGTAATTAGCTTAACGTAGCAAAAAAAAAAAAAACGATGTTTTAAAGTAACCGAAGATATTTTTAGGAAACTAAGAGATAGTAAAAGTTATAATCATTTTAAATGTGAATAAGTGTGTAATAAAAAGGCCAATCATGTGCAGCATTTTTCTTGATTACATGTCTATCCAATTTAATATTTTAAAACTGAGTACGACTAATAATAACATAAAAATAATGCTTGAGGTTGTTTTTTTCTTCTTGACATCCATGTTGTTTTCATGACAGTGACATTAAATGTGGTATGTGAAAACTTATGTGATTTGGTTTCGGTAGTTTTGTTCTTTTCATGCTACACAATGTAATATAACGCTCAAGAAGTCGATCAAATTCACTAAACAGTCGCGAACTGCTCAAACATGTGCAAACATGAGTCGATTTTTTTTTTTAAATTGTGAAAATTTGAGTCGCGAACTTTTTCAAATTGTGAAAAGTCGAATCGCAAACTTCTCAAATTTGGTAAAAACGGCCATTCTATCAGAAAGAAAAGTAGCCCTGATGTGGTCATTGTTCGATTTCCAACCGTACTAGATCCTTTACGATCTTTTCGCGAATAAATAAGACTCTAAATTAATAATACACAAATAGACAAAGGGACAATATATTAATAATAAACACATAGACAAAGGGCAGAACAAACAACATGTATTATCAAGAGAATTAAGCATCCT
The DNA here is from genome assembly GCA_007657795.1 of Dreissena rostriformis. NCBI lineage: Eukaryota > Metazoa > Mollusca > Bivalvia > Myida > Dreissenidae > Dreissena > Dreissena rostriformis. The sequence goes on along the minus strand of VMBQ01000364.1, from coordinate 56,188 downwards.
CATTTCAAAGACAGTTGGGTTTTAAGATTTTGATTAAATGTATATGCGTAAGATGATATTACCTTTAAAGGACCTAATGATCCTGAGATTGTCTTCTGAGTACGGCACTACCAGTGCCAATCATATTGGTAAGAAAACGAGATTTGAAAACAAAATTTCCATGATGAAAGTCGCGATAATATAAAAATAAGTATCGTTTCGTTTATATGGCTATTAAAAAATATCCAATAAAAAGTATATTGATTATATGTCTCTTTCCCTGCATACTTTTAAATGATAATCAAATTTTATTTAGGTATTGAATGGTACTGATAAACTGTTATAATTGGGTACAACGCAAGACGGGCTTCATGCGGCGTTCTGGGTTTTGTAAACATTTTTGAAACAGCAAGAGCACAAGAATAATCTATTCAGAGCAACATATAATCACTCTGTTTTGGATTTACGAACTAAGATCTGTGAACAGATAGGTCATCTTGTGGCGACCGTTTCAGTCATTGTTTTCAATATTGTTGTCCAAGTCTTGAAAATGAAAGTATTTATTTTTAAATTTCACAGTATAACATTTCAAAAAGTTAGAGTCTAGTCTCTAAAGGCGTTGATTATTTGTTTTCTTCGTCACTTTCAGTCAATTAAATATACTTAATGTACGTTACCTTTGATTGTAGCATAAGTTGATAATAATCCTCGAGCGATTGATTGAGCGCGCTGTTAGAATGTTCACAATTTCAAGAATTGAATATGGTATTTATAATTGGTAGCAATTGCAACATGGTGTATATTATTCACCTTGGAAACAATCACATATAATCCATTTTCTAGATAAATACAGAAACCAAACTGTACGCGAGCAAATGCAGTTTAGATTACTTTTGTTGAAAATTTTACATTTATTAATCAAAATATATTGTTAAACCTTTGACGTAATTTATTGACATTTGAAAACAAATATTTTGCCATTTTAAAATAGGCTAGACAGTTTCTTTATTGCGTTTATATATCAATTTATAGTGGAAAAAAGAAAATGGTGTTGCCGTTCTCAATAGAATTGCATCGCGTCAAAATGTTTCATCACACAGTTTATATGTATACAGAGACTACATAATTTAAAGTAATAAACACATGTAAATCGAAACGCATAGAAACTTTCAATATAAGTTCAGCGATTTTTTTACTGACGTGTTTTCATGTTCAGAATACGTTTAAAAAGCTCACAACATGCATACTTGTTTTCAATACAAAATTGCTATAGCTGCCTCTGGTGCGGGTACAAAAACGCGTTGTTTTGGGAATTATACAATATAGCGGTGACCGAATTCGAAACAAACTCATATGCAGGAATAATTTCGTCGATCTTTAGTGCCCCCTCGAGTCTTACTGATAAAGAGCATCATTAATTACTATCCACACACCAACAATACAACGCACATAGGAAAAATTAACGCTCTCGTCATAGTAATAACACACACGTTTCCACAATTAATACAACGTAATTAGAAAAGACGTTACTATGAATTCTTGTGCCAAGAACATCCACGCGGTTTTGACTGTATACTGTATTTTGCGTCAAAGTAACATACACGAAGTAATTGCAGCCGCATGTATACAGAACCATGATGTACCCGGCGGGAAGAGACAATGATATGTTAATGGAACATATTGACCGAGTTGTGTACACTAGTATTAAAGAAATGTCTTAAAATAGCATGATAGCCACTATAATCAGAAGTAAGAATCAGAACCTTTTGAAATCTTAGCATTATATTCAAAACAAACAAAGTTCCTTTGTCGATCCCCAAACACAATAATTCCAGAAAAAAACATCATTATTTATACTCAAATGGTGTATATGCATATAATGTGATTCTATGTTTGCTTTGCATGCACTTTTTTGAGCGACCATAACGATTCTTAGTTTCTAAAAACTAAAACTCTATAACAAATCACACAATCTGTTTTAGCTTGGTTATGTGCGAATAGCACAATGCGACACTTTGTTGTGTCCAAATACCCTTGAACAAACTTTTTTTAAATGTATATACTCTATTTTTTAATTACACATTTCGTAGAGTTTTAAAATTATAAATAATAATTTTAACACCGAAACTATAATACTTAAAGATATAAACACGTGTATATAATATGTTTTACATGGAACTATTGTACATTTCCACAGATTGTTAGTCTTGTGATGATTTTAAATGGTCATAATTTATTCATGAAATAATGACGCATGAGGTAAAGAAAGGCAGTCACACAGGAAAGACATTAATAATTCATCACATCAACACCACTTTGTCGTCAAGCTCTTTTATAACGCAAAAATAACAATGACAACACAGTAGAATAATGACGAATCACTACAATTGTTGTATATTGACATACACATGCATTAAAATAATGAAAAAATACACATACATATATATATAATGTTATTGTACTTTCACTATTAAAATGTAAACGAAACGTCATTGCATAGGTCTGTGTTGTGACTGGAAACTTAAATATTAGCATGTCTGTGTTATATACTTGATGCAAATACCATTATTTATTTTTTATCAAATAAATTAATAAATTGTTGTTTGAACATGCATTTGTCAAATAAATAATATGAAAGCATAACGAAGGCCTTGAAGTTTGGGTAAGTAATGAAAAGCCGTGGCTCCTGTTTAGTTCTTTTTATGTTTCATTTTTTTGTTATTCGTATTATTATATATTTCCGTTGTAAATGCTAAAGATACATGCCTTTAAACAAGAATAAAGAACAAGTCGGTGTATGTACGCTATTTTTTATATCGCAATCTACACTATAAATATATTATTGTTGTCGTGCGGTTGCCTTTAATTTGATGATTGGGTGACAGATGTATTTTTAAAACATTCACTATGGTAAAATAACCTGGCACTTGCCGACGAAGAAACAAAGATTGAATGACGATAGATTCCTGGCGTGTAACTACAATAATTGCAGATTTTTGCGAATAGTTTATGCTGGCATTTGTTCATGTACTTTGATCATGTATTATGTTTTTCTATTTGACGTCCGCGACATGACTTGAACAGACGCTGAATAGTATACAATTCGTAATACGTACAAAATTGATAACGCATCCCACTTGTATCCATAAGTTTTACTTTATTATTACTATTATGAGTAGTAGTAGAAGTATTATTATTATTATTATTATTATTATTATTATTATTATTATTATTATTATTATTATTATTTTTTTATTTTTTTTTTATTATTATTATTATTAGTATTTATATAAGCATTAGTATTATAATTAGTTTTATAATAATTATTATTATTATTATTGGTGTTGTTGTTGTTGTTGTTGTTATAATTATTATAATTGTAATTATTTTTATATTAGTATTATTATAAAAAGATAACATTATGCATGGGCATATTCTTCTTAACTTCTATGAAAAGAAAATCAAATACTTTTACACACTTCATCGGTAAACACAGAACATGTTTAAAGTTAGTCTTTTACTTTTGTATTGTTTTGAAAATGTGAGTAACTTGCTTTGATATATATTAAATGTTTATTTATGTTCTGATAATTATTTTGTTCTTGACAATATTATAACCATGTATGTGTGTTACTATTCGTTGTTCTATTTACAGTATTATAAAAAAGAAAATCGGTCAAACAAGTACACGTGGTTTAAAAACCTACACATGAATATGAGACACGCTCCGAGAAAAGATGGTTTAATGCATGTGCGTAAAGTGTCGCCCCATATTAGCCTGTGCAGTTCGCACAGGCTAATCAGGGACAAAACTTTCCGCCTAAACTGGTTTTTTGCTAAGAATAGACTTTCTTTAAACAAAAAATACAATAAAAGCGGAAAGTTTCGTCCCTGATAAGCCTGTGCAGACTGCACAGGCTAATCTGGGACGATACTTTACGCACATGCATTAAACTCCCTTTTAACAGAGCGAGGATCATATATTTTTCTAGCTACAGTACGAGTATATTGATTTTTCTTATTTTTTTAGAAAAGCTGTTGTAACTACTTACGTTGCCCGCTGAATCTACGTATAATGTTCTCGAGGAAGGTATTTTGAGGGGCTACCAAGCCCCGCTTGGATCCAGGCATTATGTTACTTTCACAATTTACAACACATACTCATTATCATTGAAACATGGTACTAAAACGCATTATGTTCCTTTCAATATTTACAACGCAAACTCATAATCATTTAAACATGGTACTAAAACTCCGCAGCCACTGAATTCGTGAGAACACAAACACACTGATTAACAATGATCACGTGTTGTAGCTGTATTATTTTCATGTATATTCCAATCTTCTTTCTGTTGTTGTTGACATAAATTTCCCAGTCCTCTAAGTGCGATTTTATTCCGATTATACGCTCCTAGTTTCCCCTCTACCGTTTTTTTTTACTCCAATGCACAACTGCGACCGAATCGGTGCCATGTAATCGATCCTTTATTGGATATTTTATCAATTTTCCTATACGCAAAGTAAGCGCGCGGAAGGTATGCCGATTTTTTACCTGTCGCACGTTGCAGCGTTCTGTTTATGCGCTTGTACTTGTTTCGACAACGAAGCTGAGTCCAGTTGCTCTGGCAACCGCTGTGTTACACTTATACCATCGGTTTCTATTCATGAAAACCAATATCACCTGTTGTTGTTGTCACAGACTTACTTTTCAGTTTACATACATATACCATATAATATAAAGTGTTCGATATTGAATGACATGCGCAAAGAAGGTTCTTCTCTTGTACGCGATATCGGGTTGTGGAAATGCAACTTAGCGAATGTGTGTGCACTTTTATACGCAAAATAATCGAAAATGCACTTTTATATTCCCTTCATTTAGTCACTCTAACACCATATCATATATAGTTATATCAATAATACATGTATTTTGATTATAAACAAATGTAGGATACACGATATAACTTGAAATACTCATTCGGTACACAATGTAAGTTTGTAATGACACTTTCCACCTTAACGGGATGTTCGTCAATAAGAGTCTTTCTTTAAACGAAAAATACAATAACGCGGAAGTGGTACTTCACATGCTAATCTGGGACGACTCTTTACGAACATGCATTAACCCCCCTTTTCACAAAGCGAGGCTCAAACTTTTTCAGGGTTTTTATTTTATGCTATTCATAAAAAGGACATGCATCTTTACAGAAAAGCGCAATGCTGGATTTTATAATGTTTGCATGATTCTTGCTACATTAACACTGCACCAACATAACTGGACGGTAAAATGTCAACAAATTCGATACATTTTGTTATATAAAAATAAGAATTGCAGGTTCCGATACAATTAGTTTTTCTTAATGCAAATGGCTGTTTAATTGTTGTTTATTGTATGACACTGTTACTGATTTTATCGTAAAGTGAGTGTATCACCGAATGTACGTCAAGGCAATGAGGCAGGTGCTTCGTCTTAAATGCGTAAAGGAACTTGTTCACGTTTTGGTAAATTGACAAAATTGAAAAAAAATAGTTTCAGATCTGCACATTTTCGTTGTAATTATGATTTTTGCGAGAACATTTGCCATGCTCTCAAATATACATTATATGCATCTTTTGACGATTTTAAAACCTGAAAATTATAAAGCGTCGCAAACGCGAAACGATTTAATAATTTGGAGAATTCTGTTGTTATCGTTATATTTTGTGACATTACAAGGATTGCTAGACTTTTACTCCAAGGGCCAGTGGTTCGAGTCCCGGTGTGGATTACTTTGTTTTCTTTCTTTACTTTTTCGTCTTGTTTAATACTGGAGCTATTTAGTTCTGATGTTTAAGTTTATCAGTTTAAACATGCCAAAATCTGTGAACAAGTCCCTATACATTTCTAACCAAAATATGTTAATATAATTGGGCCGCGCTCTTTGAAAATGGAGTTTAATGCATGTGCATAAAGTATATTTCCAGATCAGCCTGTGAAGTCCGCGCATTCTAATCAGGGACGACACTTTCCGCTTGTATTGTGTTTTTCGTTTAAAGTCACACTGTTCTTGTAGAAAATCCAGTTTAGGCGGAAAGCGTCGTCCCTTATTAGCCTGTGAGGACTGCACAGGCTAAATTTGGACGACATTTTACGCACATGCATTAAACCCCCTTTTCACAGAGCGAGGCTCAATTCTTTGAAAATCGTATATAGAAAGCATCCCCATCATTGCATTATTTCAGACCTTAAGGAAACTTGGAGCACACTGTCCTATATTATATACATATCATAAGCAGTGTAAAGGTATAGTAAATACTGCACCCTAAGGAGAGTGATTCCAAAGGTCGTGGTGGATATTTCTCTTCGAAGGGGCAAAATTTGCCATCCACCGAAAGATGCATATGATATGTATTTTATTATACCGAACAAACATGCTTTACTTTAAACAACAAACAATTTTAACGGGCATATTTGGTATGAAATAAAAGCGCTCCTCGACATTGGTTTTATGCATTTAATTGAGCGCCTACTCATTACAAGAAAGAACGACATTAAACTGTAAACCCGCGCTACTATTTTTAGCCCGTTAGTCGGGCTGTAATACAAATTATAGCCCGATCGAGAATTACGTTCTAACGGCATGGCTTATGCAAATTATGAAGGGACGGGTATATGGAAATTTAACATGGGAACGTCCCGGAAGGTATAATAAAACATTATAATATGTGGGCCGCGTTCTGTGAAAAAAAGGGTTTAATGCATGTGCGTTAAGTGTCGTCCCTGCTAAGCCTGTGCAGTTCGCACAGGCTAATCAGGGATGACACTTTCCGCTTTTATGCTATTTTTAGTATAAAAAAGTCTCTTCTTAGCTAAAATCCATGGGATAATATGTGACGACACTTTACGCAAATGCATTAAACCACATTTTAACAGAGCGAGGCTCATTTCTTTGTTTGCTAAAGTTAAATTATGTCTTCGAAGTCCATATAAAACGCAAGGCGTGGCAATACTGAATATTATGCATGGAAAATAATGTCGTAAGTTCGTGTTGAATTTATATCCAGATGTTTTATTTTCTCTTATTTATAATTCGTGTGTATAATCCAAGTGTTATTATTGACTGCGATTTCGTGATCAGTTTTCAGTTTCATGACGGTCGCCATTTAAAACTTTTTGCAAACCAGAGAAAACCTCCATCATGAGCGATCGAATTGTGTAAACACCAACAATACTGGAACACAATGTCTAACGTGAATTCTCCGGCTGAGTACAAATAGATTTCTACTAATAATAGGCTAATACGTAAATTGTTTGCCCCATTACAAATGGATGTTTCCAGGTGTTTGGTTAATTAGGACTGGGCAATGAAAACAGTGAAGACAGATATATAATGTATAACATGCACTGAGAATAGGAAATTCGCAATTGAAATGTTAACGACCCAACATAACAAATGAATCGAATTCCATATGTATGTCTCGGATTGCACGCATAATGTATCAACACCTTGGGAACAGTTTTACACACTATTGCATAATTTTCACGTTGTTACTAGTGATGACAACACTATCAGAGTTCAGATCATACGGTCTATAGTTACGTTGTGCAGCATTCGGTGAAGATGCATTAAATATGGATTGAATACAGACAGACATGCATGTAGGAACTAGCTTTTACACATCGAGACTGAATTCACCACACTGTCGGGGTTAACTTCGCGTCTGTAGAGATTAATAATTCATCCAGATCAATTTGTTGGTATTGGTTCATACCAGTACAGTATGTATTGGTGATAACAATATCACGTTTATGATGAATTTGTAATGCATTGTCTATATAGCGCAAACGCAGTCGAACGAAAGGGATTTTATAGTGTGTCAGTTTCAATAAGTTCTTATGGACTTTGCGTCTTTCATACAACTGTACACATTTCCGCTTATCCAAAGAACGTCCATTAAACATTTTTATATATATTCTCCGTAACCTATATCAGTTTCAGTACATGTTCTTATTTCTTTGTCATTTTATTTATGAAAGAACAAGTATAACTTTTAGAATTTTCGTAAATATCTCTTTCTGATATGAACGAAACAAAGAACCTAATGGCATTTAAACATGAATAGCTTATGATATTGTCTTTTCTGTCGTTGAAGAAAAACAAACTGCATTTTTTCTTCTTTTATTGTACACAAATTATCCGTGCAAATATGTATGAAAAACAAATTATATATTCTTTCCCTTGTAAAAGTGCGAAATTTCACAAACAATGTTATGCAAAAGATCACTTTGTAATTTTCCACTGAGAATGTTTCACAAATTTATGTACTTTAAATGTGTTTACTCAACACATTCCAATTTTTCGTATAATACATGTACCACACTCTTTAACATTTTTTTTTAACAATTCACGATAGTTTGTAAATCATTGTTTTTTTACACGGATTTTCATTGTATATTTCCAAATATATTTATCAAAACGCACAGGTCAGTCACTAAAAAGTAATCAACTACTTCTTCTACTACTACTTCTACTACTACTACTACTACTACTACTACTACTACTACTACTACTACTACTACTACTACTACTACTACTACACAAGATTAACTAAACTGGAAAAGTAGTTCGTCAAAAGAATGTACACGAGGGTAGCATGAAAACATGTAAACATACCCGTCAAGTAAAGTACATGTTTACATGACACACATACTTTGCTTCTATAGAATCATTTAGTGGTAGGATAGGACGTCATATTATTGTGAAGCTTTTATTCCAATAAATGAAACTAAATGGCAACTTAATCAAATGTTTACATTTAATATCGACTTAAATATACGAATTACGCAACTAAAGTGGTTTATTGCGCTGCATAATGCAGAAATTATTTGTTTGTCTAAATTTTGCTAGATCACGCTTTTAAGCAAGAACATTTTAGTGAACTCTTACTTGTAATGTATGTACCTTCTTTCACAATAATAGGCCTGGTCCCTGATTTGTTACAAAATAAACCACACTTGTTGTCCTTTGTTTTCTATTGAAAACAATTCGCGGGCTATGGTAGAATATCATAAAAACAAAGCTGAAAAGAATAAAATGCAGTATTATTTTTTATTCATTACTATTTCGATTCGAGTGCAACGTAATGAATGCCTCTTTAATCCGGTGCCAATGAGAGTCCATTATATTTTCAGAGAATCCAATCAAGTGGTCTGCACGAGATATTTTATTACAAAGCGGCCAGATTAAAGGTCGTTTATGTAAATATCTTTTATTGAATTAAGATAACTCGGAGAGCTATTCATCGCTGTTCATATTTGTCTTGAGTCTATTTTCATATTTTTCGCTATGTACCTAGCATTTCTTGGAACCTACGAAAATTATTGTGATGATTTTTTTTTGTTATTACAAACATATCTAATATCGAAGAACTAACGTACACACATACGAGGGAATGAGCACAAACCATGAGTTTGTTAAGCGCAAAAAAAAAAAAATGTAATCATGAAGTGTAAGTTTCCAATTGACTTTCCTGTGTATTTTTTTATTTTTATGTTGCTCGACTCTCTATAAGAGGGGTCTATTACTTGTTTGGTTATTCAAAACATAAATAGTCCTGGTAAAATGGGTAACATGGCAATGGCTTAAAAAGATATGTTGTATATTTCATAATCATTAAAAAGAAGTGTTGTACTGTTGTTATTAGTATCCAAACTAAAATAAATTCGTTTTTTTTTCCGCAGTTATGTACGGTTTTTGATGCATGTTTTTACGTAGACATAGACATATGGTTTATATTTGTTGTTTATGTGTAATGAGTGTTTGCATGTGTTTATGTTTTACACCATGGTGAACATTGTGAAAAACACGTGTGTCAACAAATTATTAAATTATAGGCAACCGCACGACAACAATTCATGTATAATATAGATTGATAAATAAAACAATGTATTTAGACGAAATTGATCTGTATTTGTTTATAACATTTAAACATATATTAAAATACGAAAAACACCAAATGAAACTTAAAATGAACTAAACTGCAGCCACAGCCACCATTACTTTCCCAAACTACAAAGCATCCGTTAGGCTTTCATATTAATATTTGACAAGAACACTTTCAAACAACTTTTTTAATTTATAAGATAAAATAATGGTATTTGCATCAAGTTTATAAACACAAACATGTTCACATATGAGTTTCCAGTCACTTAACAGATCTCTTTTGTGACCTCTCGTTTACATTTTAAAAGTGAAAATGCAATTACATAATAAATATATATATATATAAGTTAGTATTTTTTATTATAAATAATGCAATTGTATGCCCATATACAACTTGTAATGATTCAAAACACATACTTCTGTGATCTACTTTGCTATCACTGTTATTTTTTGTGTTATAAAAGAGCGTGACGACAAATTGGTCATGAATAATTAAAATCTGTCTTGTGCGACTGACTTTCCTAACATCAAGCGGTATAAAACCACCAAAACATTATGACCATTTAAAACCATTAATAGAATAACAATGTGTGGAAATATACAACTAGTATCATGTTCAATCTATTATACGAACGTGTTTAAAAATGTAAGTATATATTTGTCAGTAGTAAATGTATTATTGATAGTTTTACAACTCTACGAAATTTATAATTTTTAATAGAGTTTATACATTTGTTATATAATTTGTTCGGGCATTCGACCACAACGTAATGTCGCATTGTGTTATTTTCACATAACCCAGCTAAAACAGATTGTATGATATGGGGTAGCTGTTTTTTTAGTTTAGAAACGTAGAATCGTAATGATCTCTCTAAAGTAACTGTAAAGAAAAACAGAACCACAGTGGTTGATGTATATGCACCAATTGAGTATTAATAATTATGCTTTATCCGGAAAAGTAGTGTTTGATGATCGACAAAGGAACTTTTGTTTGTTTTGAATGTAAAGCAAAGATTTCAAAAGGTTTGCTACTTCTGTGTCTAGTGGATACCATGCTATTTAAGACATTTCTTGAATACTAGCGTAAACATTTCGGTTAATATGTTCCATTAACATGTAATCGTCTCTTCCCGCCGGGTCCATCATGGCTGTGTATACATGCGGCTACAATTACTTCGTGTATGTTTCCACCTTGACGCGAAATGCAGTATACAGTGAAGACAGTGTGTATGTTCTTGGCACAAGAATTCATAGTAACGTCTTTGCTAATTACGTTGTATTTAGCGCGGAAACGTGTTTGTTATTAATACGACGAGAGAGTTATTTTTTCCTATGTACGTTGTATTTTCAGTGTGTGGGTTGTTATGACTGTTGCTCTTAATCAGTAAGACCCGAGGGCTCTTACGATCGACGAAATTATTATTGCATATTAGTTTGTTTAGAATTCGGTCGCCGCTATGTTGTTAATTCTCAAACACCACGTTTTTCTACCCGCACCAGAGGCAACTATTGTAATTTTTATCGAATACTAGTATACATGTATATTGGATAATTTGATGGTGGTAAAACACAACTTACTGAACGTCACAACACTTCTGTAAAGAAATGGCTGCACGTACCTATGCACTAAGTTTCCATGTGTTTCGATTTACATGGGTATTTCACTTTCAAATGTGTAGTTGCTGTTTAACTACAAACTGTTTGTTGAAGCATTTAACCGCGATACAATTCTATTGGGTACGGCAATACCATTGTCTCTATACATTGTTATATAAACGGAATAAAGATACTGACTGTAAACGGCACAAAAATATATTCAAATGTCATATGCATCAATAATGCCATAAACGAAACAGTAAAGCGAACAGTTAGATTTGTCTAAAGACCTAGTAACGTGATTATTAGTCATTCTTTCTAATGAGAATAATATACACGATTTTCCAAGGACAGCCACTTATATATACAATATTCAATTCTTGAAATTACGGGCATTCGAATAGCGTGCTCAATTCATCGCTCACGAATTATTTTCAACTTATGATACAAATAAAGGTAGTGTAACTAAAGTATATTTAATTGACTGAAAGTGATGAAGATAAACAATAATTAACGCCTTTAGATACTAAACACTAACCGTTTAAAATGTTATACTGTGAAATTCACTGCATTTTTCAAGACTTGGACAACACAATTGAAAACAATGGCTGAAAAGATCGCCACACGATGACCTTTCTATTCTAGGTCTTAGTTTGTAAATACAAAATGATTATATGTTGCTCTCAATAGATTGTTCTCGTGCTCTTGCTGTTTCGCAAAAGTACGCAAAACCCTGAAAGCCGCATGAAGTCCCTCTAGCATTTTACCCAATTATATCAGCTTTACAATAGCACTCAATACCGATGTAATTTGATATAAAAAGTATGCAGGGAAAGAGAAAGATAATTAATTGATTTGTCATTTGATATTGTAAATATCCATATTAACGACACTTTCATATACGGAACTTTTGTTTTCAAATCTTGTTTCCTTTTCAATATATTTGGCGCTGGTAGTGCTGAACTCAGAAGACATTCGAAGGATCATTTAGTCTTTTTAAGGTGATCTTACGCATATACATTGAATCAAAACCAACTGTCTTTGAAATGTGGATGCAAAGTTCTCTTGATAATATATGTTGTTTTTCTGTGGTGAGGTGCTGTGTCTTTGTGTTTGTTATTAGTTAAGAATCTTATTTATTCGCGAAAAGATCTTAAAGGATCTTTTACGGTTGGAAATCGAGCAATGGTAGTGTACAAAAAACGTGACATGTTTTGCGAATTTGATCAACATCTTGAGATAGTATTACATTTTGTAGCATTAATAGATAAAAACTGCCAAAACATCACATTTATTCTCACATACCAGTTATTGTGATGAAATGAACAAGAAGAAAAAAGCACCCTCAAACATTATTTTTATTATATTATTCGTCGAACACAGTTTTAAAATATTTAATTGTATGAACATAATCAAATAAAATGCTGCACTTGATCGTCTTTTTTATAAAAAAAACTTTTGATTATTTACGCAATCGCTCAACCAGATTTGTTCTTATTTTTAAAATGATTAGAAGTTTGACTATATTTTTGTTACCTTAAAAAATATCTTCGGTTTCTTGACAACATCTTTTTTTTCTGCTACTTTTAATGTTATTACCCTATAATAGAACACGCCCTTATTTATTATTTATACTGTTCAAATATCAAAAACTATTTTAAGCACAATGTGTACACAATTTGACATCGTATAGAACATACCTGCCTATTCAATGTATAGCATTAAACCTTAAACCGAATGACGGAAGGAGTGTTTGTTTGCCCAATTGAATATTTGTTTAAATTGCTAACATAATTGGAAGGAACTGTATGAGTGCAATGTGTTTTAACTAACTAAAACTAAAACAATACTACGTTTTTTAATGCTGGATTTTGAAGGATAACGAATCAAGGGTTTTCCGATAGTTTGTACCTCAGTTCAATTTTATAAAGAAATAAAATATCACCATAGACTTAAAGGCCGACTGTAATTACCATTTTATAAATAATAAATCATCTAAGAAAATAAGAAAACTATAAAGGGGTTTAAACACAAAACGATGAAATAACTTTTAATTATTTTGTTGTTTGCGTTAAACGTGGAGAGTAAACTATAACTGCATAGGTTTGAACAAGAAGACCAGGGTCTGAAACCATGTGGTAACAACATTTGTTTTTTCTTGTTTATATTTGTTTCTGTCCTTGTTAAAGTATACTAAAACCTTTAAGTCCCTATGGTTAAACCTGTCTATTTAAAACATTTAGATCAACATTAATAAAAATATATAAACCAATCATTTTAAGTTAGGCACACACAGATTAAAATATGAATATGAGGAATGCACTGCTTTGTCGGTTTGTTTTTAAATTAATGAATTTCCCGCACTTATTGCATACCAACTATTATAATGATGGTGATAAAAGTGATGATAACTGTGAAAATGATGGTGGTAATGACCACGACGGTGGTAAAAAAGATCAATGATGGCGATAAAGACAAAGAGAATAATACTTATAACGATGCCTATAACACGGCAATGACTAGGATACTTCCAAAATGTATGATGAAAAAATGAAACATGAATATGCTAACAATTATTAGAATAAGTACTATAATAATACAGACTAATTTTGTTTTTGTAATCAAAATGTATGATGCAAAAATCAAAATATGCTAACAATTATCCGAATAAGTACTATAAAAACAAAGACTATTTTTATGTTTCTCAGAATAAGTACTATAATAACAATGACTATTTTTAAGTTTTTATCATAATTGATATGTTTATTTAATCACAATATGTGAATGCCAACCTCTTGTTTACGTTCATAAATTCCGTATTGTAATCCAATCCAGTCTGCCAGCGATGAAGATTGATTAATCCAAAATAACTATCCATGCAGCAGCCGGGATGGAAAACGATCGCTAGGTAATACGTGGTTACTAGAAAAGAAATGATAGCTGGAATATATACACGAGTTTTATATTGAATTAACCGGTATATATAAACGACGCCATAAAAACAACGAGACACTATTTTTTAGAATCAACAAACACACGCGATAACATAAATTCGTATTAACGACATTGAATTTTGACCTAACCACGCTTTTTTTTAATAACATTTGGTATTAACTGATGCATGCATTTAAGTATATCAACGACACAATATCGGATAGACGTATTTCATTTGTTCTTAAATTACGAAATAATAAAATGACGAAAACGAGATAGTTTTATGTTATTGCGTTTTTCCAAAATATAGTTACGTTTTAGGAATGTTTAGTTACACGTTTCTTTAAACAAACACTAACATTTAAAGTAGGGAGGCGGAAAACTACAACGGGCGAGGCATGGTATAGGGGTGATAACCCAANCATAGGTCACACCCACCCAAAATTGCCTTTACTATAACTTCTTCATTTCTACAACAATTCACTTCTAATTGATACTGAACTTCTCTTATGACAATACGGTCAATCTCGACTATGCATGGCCCCATTACCAACGCTGGGGCACACCTAGGTCAAACATTCGGTGTGGGGATACGCGTCGGCCTCTGCCGCGCCATTTCTAGTTTTTCATATGTCTTTATCTTTAAGTGTTTTGTTGTATAATAATGCAGGGAAATTTTATTATGGTACACGTACACGATAACTTTCATGATGGATTCCACAAATACCGACTCAATAAAAAATACGACAAAATGATAAATAATTATGCAATGTATTTGACGGCACTTACATTCAACTCTTCGTCATATATTTTTGGAAGACAATATCCTTTCATACACTTGCAAACGAGCACCATCAAAGTTATCAAAACATACAAAAAAAAGTTAATTTAAGAAATGTACCAGTACACAGTCTTTAAAACATAAATAACGTGAATTGTGTGCGTGCTTTGCATAAAGGGAATGGGTCAAACACGCGGTATCGAAAAAGCCATTAAAATGCAAAATTGTTAATATTTGTAAAAGAACACTATAGTGTTTAGTACAGCAGGATGTTTTTTAAATATGTTATTTCCAATAAATACGCCTTAACTGTTAATTGGGAAAAAATAAATACACTTGTTTACATTTTTATCTAAGAAAAAATAAAAAATAAATATCGGTATATTCCAACTCACTATATAGTGATAGGTCAATTAAGCAAATATTATTTTTTCACTGTTAACGCACATGTTCTGTGTTTAATCTGTTTTGTTATCTTGTTTATCAGAAGACTCACAGTCGTCAGGGAAACTTACAGGTCATACACAATTTTCAGAGTATTCGTGTTGTTTGTGACGTCATCAGTTTAATTGTGGTGTTTGTTATTGCATGTTTCCAAATTGTTCACACAGTTGTTAATGACAAAATGTAAAACGTTCACATGTTTGCACAATCAGCAAAGCATCACATAAAGCAGTAGTTTAATGTTAAAACTACTTGAGTGCAATTCATGAAACATCCGAATAAAACCCGCACCAACGCAAAACATGATGACAATTGCAAACAGCATAAACAAAAAGCAATATAATCATACTTGGAAGAAAAGTTATAAATCGACATCAAACAAAAACAATTCGAAAAAATGTCACTATCAATTTATTTGCATGCCGTAAAGTGTTAAGCCATTTTTTCTCAGTCATATGTCATTCATCAGTGGTATTGTGGCATAATTGTGTGATGATGTTTTGGATCTACACGCCCCTGAAGATCCATCATCTTATGTCACGTGAAAAACATTAACAATCATTCCTGCGAGATTATGTGATTTGATGGCATATGTTTGGAGCTGATGTTACATTACTTTGTGGTTAGCTACGATAATAACACTCAAGTTCTGAATGTGAAAAATAACACAGCTTACAATCTACGTAGATCACATCTGCAAGCACTTGATAAGCGAAACAATGCAATTAAATGCAGCAAAGTAAGATGATACAGTCATAAAAAGCATAGAGCATATTCGGGATAAGCTAACATTCACATGAGTGACTCAAACCAGATTATGGTATCCGAATGACGATAACATTCACAAAAACACTAAAGTATAGAAGTAACATAGAAGTTTTAAAAGTTTAAAACAATTATCGCAGACAATGTATTTACATTTTAGCGTTGTATATGTATTCCATATTCCTATCAAGTGGAGTAGTGTTTATAAAAAATATTATGTAAGTTGACATAACAAATCACTGCAAGTTGAAACATCAAATTCAGTTGAAATATCGGTTAAAGCACATTCTAACCATATGGCATTGAACATTTTCATACATTATTTCAAATGTGACGGATATTTAACATTTTTATGTTGACGAGCCATGAGGTGCAGCAATGGTGTCAACAAGGGAGCTTTGCGCATTTGCCTCCTCTTTCCAATATGCGAGTGTGGCCCAGTTTGAACGTCCGATTTACCTTGTTGGTTCAAAAGTAGGGATGGCAACGTGTAATCGGTTTACCGGTTATCCGTTTCTTAAGGAGGTTAACCGATTACAAAATTAATATTCGGCTACTCTTGCAGAAAACGAAATTTTTGGTTGAACGCAATAAATGCCCAACTCATTAGTTTTGTTTGACTTTATTTCACTGTATTTGCACATCCGCTTATCTGATCGGAAATTATCGGCAATTACCACCCCGTGATGCCCCCGTGATCAAAAGCGATTAGAGTTGTAAACCATCGGGGTGCAGCGGATTAATGAGCAGGAACACGAGCAATTAGCACCTTCTCTGCACTGTGTTTGTTGAGCACTTAACATTTTATTGTGTTTCAATTATTCACATATTGATGAATTTAAATTATTGACCGACCAATTAGGCTTGTCAACTAGCACATTTGACTGCCACATGTCTAACGCTTATATTACAACAATGAAATATCACAGTTACCGACAAGCTTATAAAACATGTCGGAAATAACTTTCGGAAATGACTAAGTATTAGATTCAAAAGATAATATTAAATTTAGAATTTGAATTCGCAATTCAAAGGACCAACACAATTAGGAAAGAAACAGTATTTAATTGATAAAATGGTTTAAGTAATAAGGTTACAAGGCAATCAACAAGAAAGAGTATATTTGCATGTACATGTAATTGTTTATAAACGTATTTGTTTTTCGGATGTTTTTTTTATTTATGTATGTGGTACAAAGACAGTCGGTTAACAGGTTAACCGCTCGAATATCGAAACAGGTTAACCGGTTACGGATTTGCCTAGGTTTGCCATCCCTATTCAAAAGCAATTTAATTTTAATATGAACATAACTGCAAGCCGAACATGCTTAACATTTCAATGGTGGCTCTTTAAAACAGAACACATTTGTAAACAAACAAATAATTCAGAGTACTTTATGTATAAAACCCAGTCCAGTCTTTGAACAGACAGCATCAGTTTCTTATCAAAGCCTTTTCTGAACTCGTTTAGGGACATAGATGTGTCTACGCTGTAAAGCAATGTCTTTTAGGAAGGTTTTACGAAGGCTTGTCACGACAATATATCCGGTTTCCACCGTCAACGTTGCATAGAATAACCAGTTTCATGAGAGTACATTTAGCACACGTCTAAAATCAAATCGAAGGTTAAATGCGAATCTAGTGTAAAAGATACGTAAATGTTAAATACATTAACCACTGCGAAAGACATTTGAACTCGGACATTTCTGATAACATTTGCTGAAGTCCGGTATTATAACCGAAGCTGTCCACGTGTCCGAAAAAAAAAACAATATGTAAAACTTTGATTTGGTTAAAAATGAAAACGAAACTAGGAATATGTAAACAAACTACGGACTTGTTTATGCTTATTTTACTTCGATGGATTGTTTATCTTTAAACTGAAAAGGATTTTACCAACCAGTCGAACTCGCTATCTTTGCTGGTGACATAAAAAACTCCAAGCGCGATTCTAAGAACCAGTCAAATATTGCACCTTGTTTTGTGACATAGACGAAACATTAAGTTTTTGATTGGTCGAATCGAATTTAAGTGGTTTCAATCATTGTGATGATCGTAAATCGAAAGCAGGTTACCACACGAACGTTGCCTTTTCTGTTTTTTTCATAGTATTTAGAATTGTAAACCGTTCTGAACGTCATAATGATAAAAACAAAGTCTATGAACGGTATTTATGTTGTTTTGTTAAAGAAGAACAAGGTTCTGTAACATCTGGTGAGGTTTGGTACATTTTAAAGTAATCGGACCTCACGTCCTGTCAATTTCGTTTGTTTTTCGCGGGTTGAATCTCGGTCACATTTGCAGTGTTACTTTA
Organism: Dreissena rostriformis; assembly: GCA_007657795.1. Classification (NCBI taxonomy): domain Eukaryota; kingdom Metazoa; phylum Mollusca; class Bivalvia; order Myida; family Dreissenidae; genus Dreissena; species Dreissena rostriformis. The sequence goes on along the minus strand of VMBQ01000364.1, from coordinate 37,453 downwards.
AAAGTATAAAATGTCCATAACACTGCTGTGAACATGATAACTTAATGCAGATATATGGTGTACTTCAGATACAAATTTGAATTCTGCACTAAACATCCAGTTATTTAATTTTCTTCTTAATTATTAATTACCTTATACATGTATATAAACATGTATGATTGATGTAACCGTCGATTATTATAGCACTTTATGACCCACACCTTAGAAGCAAATGGAGCTATATGTTGAACCCTTTGAATTATATACATGTATAATAAGATAGAAATAATGACAACAGTAACTGATCCATTTGATAAAATGCGGTAAACGTGTGAAACATAAATGAAATTAAAAACTATCGTGTGGGTTTTTCAAGAACTGTTTTACAATATTTAGATAATTTTCTTCATCTGTATTTGTCAACTTTGATAGAATACACTATATTTAAAGTATTTTCACATGAATTAGCCCTACTTTAAACATGAATAACACTTTTTTATGAACAAGATATTGCTAGATGGTTTATTACATACAGAATGTTAACAGACAATACAATAACAAATATAAAGCGAACCGATCAATATGGGAAATTAACGTCTGTCAACAAAATGCGTCAGCCATTGCAGCCCATAGGATCCACATTCATGGCAACATTTGAAGTGCTACACACAACATATACGAATACGAATTAAAACTGGATTAACCACAGCACATACAATACAACTTTCAAATGGTATTTCTCATAACAGGCACATGCTATTTTTTGTTTGTTTTTTATTGTTTCAAAATAATAAAATAACACGCCCTTTTCAAGTAAACCGGCAATAACGTATCGTGCTAAATAGGAAATATTCACTATGTGTACACGCTTTGGACAACAAATATGTTTTTACAGCCAAAAACGAAGGTATTTTTAAATGATATTTCTACAAATCTTTTGTGAAATGAATTAACTATAAAATACAGAGAAGTACAGTATCATGTTCAGTGTCGAAATCTATACAGTTAACAATCCATCATACAATATATGCACTTTATACCGGCCAAGACATAACATGTGCATATGGCTAAGGGTATTGAAATATTCTCTGAAGAAAACGGTAAAAACATAAACTATTGCCACGGTATATTTCGCATGGTAGCATATTTAGGACTGGTTGCTGGTGTGACTGCACCAAATAGATCAGTTTCACAATACCTACACTGTTACTATTTTTAGATATCATGTGACGCGTCGAATCTTAGAACGAGGCTGAACGTGATAACATTCTTTTCCTACATGTTTGTTATGCAGATGGTGGAGAATATCGATGATTATTAACATTATTACATTATGTAACCCAGCCAGAAAAATCCCCCACCACAATGGGGAATGAACCCGCGACCTCTCGGTTCCTAATCAGGCAGACACTCTACCGCGTCGCTATAAAAGCTAGCTCCTATAGATAGGCAGTATAAGTTCTCCTTATACCAAACCCTGCTACACACACACCCTCCATTTGCGAAATTCTTCCACGAATTTTCTACTGCCACGACATCTGTGGGACGTCTGACACAGATGGTGGTTTTTTTTACGTTGGGCTCCAATGTAACCCAGCCAGAAAAATCCCCGACCACAATGGAGATTGAACCCGGTACCTCCTGGTTCCTTATCAGGCAGACACTCTACCGCATCGCTATAAAAGCTAGCTCCTATAGCAAGGCAGTAAACGTTCTCCTTATACTGAACCCTGCTACAATTATGTGTTAAGTCAATAAATTATAAGTAGTTATTAAAAAAACATTATAACACCTAAATAATAAGTCAACGACATAATATTTAGTACAATTTTATTTCATTTTTATACAAATACGAGTACCGGTAACCCATTAACACATCAGAGTAAAGGTGGTCTGAAGACTAGTCTTATTTATAAGACGTGCAAAGGATTTAGAGATACTTTTTATATGGGCTAAATTCTTTGGCTCCAAATATTACCCATATAAAAAGAAGCTTCATATTTGAGAGCGTCAACAAGTTGGACTAGTCTGAAGACTTAACATCAACCATAAAAACAAACTGGAAATTAAACTGGATGCAAAACAGCTTTAAAATGCTTGGAATACATTTCCATGTTGACATGTCAAAAATGGTTACAATAAATTACAATGAAAAAAAAATTAAAATGGAAAATATCCTAAAGAATTGGAAAAGAAGAATGTTAACACCAATTGGAAAGATTGTTATTGTAAAAACACTTATTTTGTCATTATTCAATCATTGTTCTTATCACTGCCTAACCCACCCAATACCATTTTAAATTCAAAAAAATCTGCAATCCTTACCTTTATTTGGGACGGGCAAAGTAAAAAAAATAAAGTTTACAACCATAGTAAAAGAATATAATGAAGGAGGTTTAAAAATGATCAATTTGGATGCATTAATTCCAGCATTGAAACTTACCTGGTTACAAAAAATTCAATCCTTTAGAGGAAATTAGATATATAACTGTATTTTGATACTAACACACTTTTTAATTGTGGTTATCATTATGCTTTAAATCTGTTTGACAGAATTTCAAACCCTTTTTGGGTAGATGTTTTAAAAAGCTTTTCTCTGTATTGTAGTAAATTGGAAGTAAAAGCAGAAGAATTGTTGTATAACCCACTATTTTATAACCCAAATATATTGATAGGAAATAAAAGCTTTTTCTTTATATCATCATTTGAGTTGCAATGCTATGAGGTTAAATTTTATTTACACTAATATGTATCATGAATATTGCTGGGCCAAGTGTGAGGTTGAGCGCTCTATAAACGGTTTAAACCCCCAATGCTTAGCATTGACCGTTCCAAGGCGGTGACCCCAGCTTTATTCTACTATGTGTATATGTTGTTTCGTTTTGTTCCGTACTGTACCGTTTTGGCAATTGGTTCCTTGCCATAAATAAAGGGCCACAAAGGTGTGTATGATAGAATTGCAATACTGCTGCAGTTTCGGGAGTTTCACTTCTTCATATGGTTTGATGCTGGAATTCACTGTATAGGTGATATATTAAAAAATGGAAGCTTTATTTATGTTGATGAATACAATAAAATTTACAATTTGAAAATAAATTTTATTAATCATATAGGGGTGACCAGAGCAATAGATACTTTTTTGAAAAAACAATCTATACCCTATCCTACCCAACAAATTATCAAACCCTTTGTGCCCCCCATTATTACAACTTATATTAAAAAAGGAATCTGGAGCAAAAGGACTATGCACAATTTTAAATAAAAACAATGATCAACCTTCAGTTAAAGCAAAATGGGGTATAAAACTCAATACTATAATTAATGAAAATGAATGAAACTGCATTTTTGAACTACCCTTTTTAATAACAAATGATGTAAAGTTACAATGGTTCCAATACAGAATAATTCATAGGATACTTGGAACAAATTGTCTTTTGAACTAAATGGAAATAACTGATGATCCATTATGTACCTTTTGCAAACAAAGTGATGAAAATTTAGAACATTTATTCTGGGAATGTCGGATGTCTTAAGCAATTATTGATGACATTTTACCAGGTCAATATTTTCCTTTCCTTAATAGGACATTTTTTCTCCTTGGCTTTTTGACAAAGTCTGCTAGTGCAATAAATAACGTTATGTTGTTTATAAAGCTATACCTATACAAATGTAAAATGAATAAATGCATTCCTTGCATAGCTGGAGCCAAAAAAATACATTAAGTATGAGTATGATAACTTGAAAAAAATATCAATTTCAAAAAATTATTTAGAATCTTTTGTTATTGAATGGGAACTATTTAATGTTTTTGTCTCACAAATTTAGAATTTAAACTTGATTATTGTTGTACCGGTAGTTTCTTTAAAAACTACTATTTGTAAATGCATTTATGGTTTTGCAATGTCTTTTTGTCTGTTATTACAACTTCTACATCAGTGTTTGTCCTTACTCATTGAAAAATGTATATATATACATATAATCACCTAGTAATGTTTATATCTATGCCTTTTTTATCTGAAAATACTATTTATACATCCATGTTGATATATACTAACTGGAAAATGTCACTTTTTTCTTCTTCTTTATTCTTTAAATGTTTTTTCAACACAAAATCACATGCATTAGATTTTTTAAGAATTTAGATATCTTGAATCTAATTATTGCATTTTACATGATTGCAATATTTTATTTCGTTTATTTCTGATTGCATTACATGATTGTATTATTGTTCATAATTGTATATGTATTTGTTTGCAATCTCGAAATAAAATTTGTTGAAATCTCAAAAAAAAACAAAAAAAACAAAACAAAATTGTGACATTAAGAGGATTGCTTATATATATTATTAAATACACATAATTTATCTATATTAGCACATATGGCCGAGTGGTTTAAGAGATAAACTATTACTACAATGGTCAGTGTTTTTAACCCCGGTGTGAATTACTTTTTTGTCTTTATTTTATTTTCTTGTTTTATTCTGTAGTTTTTTAGTTGCGATGTTTACATTTATCAATTTATTCATTTTTTTGTTCAATGTTTACGACAAACTTCAAAACATGCCAAAATCTGTCCCTTTGAAGCAATGCTTGTCATCGATTTCTACATGGTTTCGATACATCAATGGACATTCTATGTATACTCGGTTAATGGACTGACACATTTCTAACAGAACTAATATTGACATTCGAATCAATTAATTGTTGCAAATGAGGTATGTTACAATGCTCGGCATTGATAATGATCGTGCCAATTTCGTCTGGAAAATCGAATCTTCGAGGTGGTAATTTAACGCACGGTTTGTTGATTACTTTTTGAAAAAAAAAATTGAATGCCATATATTGTAGTCACCACCTGTAAAGGCCATACAATACAATAACTGTCCAACGTGCAATATGCGTTAATACAGTTAACATATGCTGCAAAATTTGAAACTTTAATTTACACAAATCATATGCTACCGATTGAATATCACATTCGTGTTTTCGTACGCGACTGATTTGTTATGACGATTATATACCGCATGAAACACTAAGTAATTATTTATTTGCATCAACTGCCAACCAATTATTGTAACAAAGTGCATACAAAATAAGTCGAAAACAAAGTTGTTTGTTTCCACTGACCGGATTGACCTTATTTTTTGTTGCCAATCCTAAATATTTTTGTATTCCATGTGTAGTTTTCGATCATGTTTTTTTTTTTTTGTTAAATTCGATCATTTTCGCTAAATTTACTCTTAAGTATGCAATAAGTGTTGCAACACTCTATCGCTTAATAAACTATAAATTAATCGTAAACAATAACTAAACACAAACGTTTAACAGAGAGTAAGACGAGTGTGGCATGCAATGGTATATTCTTAATACAGTGGGGATCGTAAAAAAATAACGAAAACATATATTTTGCGTGATGTTAGTGGAAGTTTTCTTTTGGCCAAATATATATCACGAGGGAATTTTAATTTCTGCTGATTTTCTATTGCGAGCAATGTCGTTAGAGTTATTAATTTCAATTTAGTTGTCAGGTACTCTGGATACTGGTCAAATAATGGAACAGTTTTATGGATATAAATACACATGTTAGGTTTTTCCTAAGCTGTGTTGTAAGGCTAATATGCTCTTAAAGTCCACAACAAAAACAAAGGTCATTATTCTTTTTAAAGATAGTTTAACCTGCTTTCCACTACTCAAAATTTTCCGTTTCTAAATAGCTGAAAATGCGACAACTCACCCATAAAACACTATAATAGTGTTGCACTATAATAAAGGTCAGAAAAAACACTAATATTATCATTGGTTTGGCCACACATTTTTTGACTTCCACGTTTTCAAAAGGTTACACTTTCAAATATGGTATCAGTATTGATATTTTATCAAAAAGTATCAAATGCTATTTTATCTTCATTATCATATTTCAATTTCCGGCACGTAAGGCGAATTTAGAACGATTAATTGGTTGGTTATAGCAATTGCCAAAATTTAAACGCTAGATGTTGTTCGGTAACATAGATTCAACAAGATATTAAATGCTCTTTTTTGTGGCACAATATATTCCATTTTAATTTCTCGCAACGGTATCTATACATACGACACACGAACACTAAATTTGTACATGAACATGTGTTGAATATATTGTACCACAAAAATAAAAAAAAGATCATTTTGTATCTTGTTAAAACTATGTTACCAGAGCACATCTAGCGTTGACATTTTTGCTATTTTAACGAAATAATTTACGAAATATTTATTGATTTTGAGCGTTATAGGGGCTTTAAGGGAAATCATTTTTTTTAACGGATGAGTAACATATCACATTGCTGATTCCCTCACTCATTTTCATAATATTTGAAATGTTTCCTCATATGAATCACGCCGACTTGTAGTTAATACGATATTGAAGAATGCAGAACGCTTGAATAAATCATGACTGTAACATGACAATACAAAATTCATATCAGTCAATAAGTGTTTTGTGTCGTACCTAAGATGCGTATGTGATAACACATGACTAAAACTTCGCGAATGCACTTCTGTAAAAAAAGAAAGATCGATTACATGATACTTATAGTGTGTACTGAAAAACAACGTCTGTCGTAGTTGTATAATTACCAAGTCTATGAATATCATGTCACTCGTTACACTGAATGAAAATATGATTTATATAATTTGAGTGCGTGTCCATAATTGAGCAGTCCAAACTACTCTCAACTCTCAATGCAGTATATTTTGTAAAACAACACTCTTAAATTAAAAGTCATCAAAAATATTGTATATGAAATAAATGAATCGAAACAAAGAAATACATAAAAGTTAACAAAGACGAATTTGTTTGCAATTTGATACGGCGACACGTGTCAATTGGAAAAATATCATTCTTGTAATGAGCATAATCTTAAAACGTGGTTCACAAAGCACATTTGCCATATAAATCGCTGTTCACAGCGAAAGGTGTGAATCAATACCGATTTCTTTGAATAAGACACTTGCGATTGATTATTGTACGACATAGCAACGGAGGGTGCAATGACGTCACTATTAACATGACAACGCCGTTTATTGCAAAAAGGTGACCATTGTATGAAAAACATCTCGCACTTATCAAAAAGCGGTCGCTTACACTGACAGATGTAATCTGATTAAATGTAATGAAACAAACATCAATATTGATTAGACCTCGGCAGAGTGTTTGCTTTTGGATTCTAGTTGTCATTGATAGCTTCTGCATATCTGTTACATTGCCTATTGGGTTCAAAAGTGCTCATTTAGTACATTCTGTAATGCCGCAAATATGAATGACACGATTTATATTGTAACTGAGACAATGCGGTGATGACACGATAATAAGAGCAAGCATTCTATTTGGTTAATTGCAATGGTAAAATAATTATGTCTCAGTATGGTGGCACAATTTAGTTTTTAGTTGACAATAAATCGATGACGAGCTTGGAGGTTGAATTAGAAATTTACAAACAAATTAGGCCCATTGTGCTTAAAACATTCTGATCAAATCTGGCAAAATGCACAAACAAAATTGGATGTTTCAATTATTATCTTATATAATCTACAATAACAAACAGACAGCTTTACGAGTGTACATAAACCATATACTTCTACAATATGTAAACGTATATCAAACCATCGTGCTTGATGTGTGCGCGTCTTCGCAAGCAACATCATTACAACAACGGTTGTATCGTTGTAATTAACACGAACCATGCAGTTCGCAATCTTTTCTCGTTACCATTGCCTCTAATGTATCTTGAAATGCCCTTCCCTTATCTATCCGGATTCCTATAAAATATGTACGTCCATAGGGTGTTGTCCTTTCGTGAAATCCTAGACGCCTTCCCACATCCCGTACCCTTAGTATTATCAAAGTTTGCACTGTATTTAAAATTTTATTTAATATCGTGTGGGTCTCATATGCGAACACATAGGCCACATACTATACATATATTATTATGTTTTGTTTAATTTTACAATTTTGAATGTAATACGTATATAAATTTATAGATACATCGTCGTTTTATGACGTAAGCAGACAAGATTGATGATGTAAAATTGCTCTATTGTCTGAAAAAATAAATATTCCGAAACAGCCAAATCAAACTTAGTCCCGGGGTCTATTGCAGATTCGAGTTTCATGCTCGCAAATGCCCGGATCGTGGACTACCCGATCGTATTTGGCAACGACGGCTTCTGCAAACTGTCCGGATACAATCGGCTTCTATCAAGAAGCTCGATGACGCGTTCGAAAGCCTTAAGCAAGAACAGGTGGAGATCTTGCTGAACAAAAAGAATCGTAAGAATAGCTGTTTTATTACTATGCATTGAACTATAATGCCACAATTGACTGATATTGCCACTTTTGGCTGATATTGACACTATTGACTGATATTGCCACTATTGACTTATATTTCCACTATTGACTGATATTGCCACTATTGACCGATATTGCCACTGTTGACTGATATTGCCATTATTAACTGATATTGCCAGTATTGACTGATATTGCCACATTTGACTGATATTGCCACTATTGACTGATATTGCAACTATTGACTTATATTGCCACTATTGACTGATATTGCCACTATTGACCGATATTGCCACTATTGACCAATATTGCCAGTATTTACTGATATTACCACTATTGACCAATATTGCCACTATTGACTGATATTGCCACTATTGACTGACATTGTCACGTTTGACTGATATTGCCACTATTGACTGATATTGCCACTATTGCCCGTTATTGCCACTATTGACTTATATTGCCACCATTTACTGATATTGTCTCTTGTGAATTATATTGCCACTATTGAGGGATATTGCCACTATTGACTGATATTGCCACTTTTGACTGATATTGCCACTATTGCCCGTTATTGTTACTATTGCTTGTTATTGTCACTTTTGATTGATATTACCATTATTGACTGATATTGCCACTATTCACTGATATTGCCCCTTTTGACTAATATTGCCACTTTTGACTGATATTACCACATGTATTACATAAATGACTTCAGTGGACGCTGTTCTTTGAGAATAAAAGTCACACTCTGAGAATTATATGATGAAAATTATTTGTATACAAGATGAAAAGTGAGAACTGATTTATTAAAATAATATATTTAGTGATATCATATAAAATATTTTTGTCATCTTATCATAACACGGTGGAGATATTGCTGTACAAGAAGAATATATAAAGCATGGTGTATATAAGAATGTTTATACTGATGCACTGTTATGCCGCAAACATACTATGCTTATTGACTTTTGATTAATTAGAATAATATTCATCGCATGAAATTTCCGAGCTCAGAATGATTGTAACAAGACGATAAGAGTGTTGTTTATTTCAAAATATATCCACTGAGATTGCCACAAAAAGGTAAACAATAAGATAAGTGACTGCTATTTAATAAAAAATATAATTGGCCATTTAACGATTATAAGATCAGAATATTTCTTTTCAACGAGAGTAGTTAGTGCACGTTCACGGTGGGAATATTAGCGTGTTATGTGCAAACAAAAATAATGCTTATCTGGAACGACACATGCATTTAATCCCGTTTTCTCAGAACGCGACTAATATAATTCGACTTTTTTACCTAACAAGGTGTGAATGTTGCAGTACTACAATGGAGGTAAATCAATTGTATAACAATCAATCACTACATTAGAAGTGCCAGATTATCTTTCTTATAGATTATAGATGTATTTATTTCGGCATAGGCATCATAGTATTGTTCACATAAAACAAATGTATTCAAAAAGTATAAAAAGTAAATTATGTTAACTTGTTATACGATTAAGAAACGTGAAACTTGAAACTTGCTAATTTGATGAAACGCCTATTTATATAATTATATTCAATGGCGTTGTTCAAAACATATAAATATACATACAATTTATAAAAATAATAAGAGTGATTGATACTTTTATGCACCATTAATTAAAGGATTATTAATCTAAAAATGTGTGATATAAAAAAAATGCTGTAAGAAACTAAAGCAATAAAACAATACGATATTACAGGCTACGATATTAAGACACAGGAAAAATAAAATATTATGAAATAAATTGATATAACTAGGGTTAAGACAATAATTATAATGATATTATCAGCAAAGTTTTGGCAACATTAAGACACTTTTTTCATGAACTGAAATGATACGTGAAAGGANCTAATACCAAGGATAACACAAAAAAGTGCAAGCCCTTATTCCAATTGGGTTCCTTAAAGGTTGGTGGCATGGGATAGAAAGGCTTAACTAATTTTGACATTATTTAACATCTAAACGTGATATAATGCAGTCTGTAATACATTTAAATAATATAAAAATAAATATCACCCATACGCTATGTTAGGAGTTCAAAAACAACAGACCTATTTTAAACATACTATATTGTGGTCAAGAGATAATAAGATTAGTTCATCAGTTAAAACAAGAAACACAATGAACTGGCACCTAGTGTGGTAACAAATTTGCTTTGCACAACAGTACTTAAATAAACTAGGGATTCCGAAAATGATTGTTGTTAAGAAAATGGTTTCTGCTGATGGCAACCTTGAAAGACTGGGGTTTGTTAATATGTTTGAACTGATCGGTAAACTATTTGACAGTTGGGCACACTGTACAGAACAGAACAGAAAGTTGATTCATGTAACCTGAGCAAGTCCAGTTGATTGTTTTATATACCAATCTGACAATATATAAGCAGTTAGCACATGCATAGTAATGCGAAAGTGACCAACATAGCATATAACAAGGTGTTAAAAATGCAATAAGGCCATTATATTACTCCACGTTTGCATTCAATGCCTCAGTTCTCATTTGAAAAACATTTTTATAATATATATCGCGAGTTTAGTTAGATTTTAAGTGTTAGTATTTGTTAACAAAAGTATAAATGAAATGTATGCATACCAGTTCGGTTATAATAAAATTTGTCGATACATTTTTCAAATATCGGTGAAAAGAGAATGCACAATTACAAAAGGATAATCGTCTTCGATTTGATTTGAGCTACATATACTTCATTACATTCTTTTAAGGGATATTTATATGTCTACCAGATTCAGTTTTTAACATATGGGAAGAATGTCTTAGTTTTTATCAATGTTTTCTTAAATTAAAGTTTTGGAATATTTTAATGAAATAAGGTAATTCAAATCGATGTTTCAATAGCTTGTATATAGTGAATAAACTATTAACATCTATATCATTTCTCACACGGAAAGCGGAAGGACTTCTAGCTTGATCCTTTAATCTTGGAGAGAGTGAAACCCCTTTCTTGCTAAATCCTGTGTTGTATGAATGTACAGTGTTTTGAGAGAGAAGAAAGATGTCCATTTAGCTGAGGCCATCTTTTTTTATAACTTAAAAAATTGAAAAAAAAACAAGATGTGTCCATTTCTTTTGTTAACTGGTTACCATATAGGTAATTCAAAGTGTTTGGGGCCAATACTAAACCTTGGATATAGTTGAGAATTAATCAGATCAACGAGAACTGTACAACCTGTTGTTTGTTTTAGGGATGGTGTAAACCATTATTATAAAAAGAAAACTACACTACGATCCATTTATAATACGAACTAAATAAATAATTGCTTATGAACAATAATAAAATAAAAAGGGAATCAATTGCATTTGAGGGTGCAACGTCTTTCCTTTTTCATCATATATTATTTGCTTTTTCTAAGTCAGGATACCAACGTTTTCTTGGGATTTTCAAAAATAAGAACACCAAATGCACATATACATTTACGGGCAAAATCAATTATCCTTAATATGCATGATCTTATAATAACGCTTTGAACTCCGATCGAATGATTGTAACTTAGGACGTATCGCAGTTTAAAATAGATCTCGTATAAGTATGTAATTACGGTGGCATTGTCACTAGAGGCCGTTAGAATAAGGAAACGTGTTTGTTGGTGAATATTACGCCACATTAGGTTATCTTAACAAAGTATATACATATTCAAACATAAAGTTATTAACGACCATGAAACCCTTCATGGCATAGTTTGTTGACTATCGAATAAAAGCCATTGTGTCAAATCCGTTATTGTTATATATTTAATATGCCAATAAGAGTGCAGTGTTTGGAAACTGCCGACTGTTCAAAGACTTCATAACAATGCTGCTGAAGACAACCGACAAAACCAAAGCGGCGGTGAACGCTGGTCGATAACAACACACAATCACCAGCATTAAGAAGCTATAATGAATAATAAAATGTATATGTTTATTTATTGTTTTTCTTAATGAACCAAACATCAGACGTATTCATTCAATATCAAAACCATGTATTTTACCATCAACTCGATTTTGAAAATTTAATAAAAAATGTTCAGAGTTGAAACATATACCACGATTGTTTACAAACGACAACTCCAACTTACGTTAGCACTCAAAAGTACCACCTTCTTTATTTTTTATTGATTATCATTTGAAGAATATATACCGTGCTTTAATAGCATTAATTTCGGTTACATAGACATATATCAAAGCATTCTTACATCAAAGTTTTATATTCAAGATGTTCTCTGATATTGTCAGGATACTATTTTCATCGCCACGCGTCTTTTACAATGATACTTGACCACATCTAGCTTTGAAATGTTTGCTATTGCTATAAGGAACACTGATTTTGTTATGGGTTATTTTATTTTACGAAGTATTCGTTTGTTTTTAGAATTTAAGGATATTTAAATAATTATATCGTTTCTCAGACTTGCTGATTTCGGCACTAAGCTTTGCATTGTACTTCTTGTTCAGAGTCCCTTTCCGGTACATGATTGAGCGCTTTAAAGAAGTTTTAAAATAGCCCGGTTATTTGCACTTCACTTAGTTTCATATTTCTTTTTCATGGTATCAGTACCTTATTTAGTGCGTAAAAAGTAGTCCGGCTCCTTCGGCTGGGAAGAGTCGTTCGTAAGTTGGACCATTACCTGGAGTATGAAGCAGCAATGCTGATAATGCTGATCCTCTGTTTCGTGTTGTTTGCCCACTGGTTCGCCTGTGCCTGGTACTCGATTGGCAACGCGGAGATCAAGGCCGGGATCAAGTACGGCTGGTTGTCCATGCTCTCTAACGTCACCGATGAACCGTACTATTATTCAAACTCTACGGGTGACATTATAGGCGGTCCGGCGATAGGCTTCGAGTATATCAGTGCCCAGTACTTCACGCTGTCGTGTATGCCTGGAGTCGGCTTTGGTAACATCCATGCCGCCACTGAGTCTGAGAAGATATTTTGCGTGTTCCTGATGATAACTGGTGGTGGGTATCTTTTGATCGCGGGCTTTAATTCTTCTATGATGACAGGTCGTCAGAGTATACGTTAAAACAAGGCTATGACAGGTTGTTATGCGTGTGAATGCAATTCTTTGTCCATAAAGAACTAATTCAGTTTAAACTATACACTGATAACGCTTTGAACTTATTTTATCCAGTAGTCCGTGATTTATTTTACGACGAGATCGATCTCTTGGGTTTTCGCTTTTTATTAATTATGCAAATTTAGAATTGCCAGAAATATGAATAAAATCTACGGTTTGATTCAAATCGGAAAAAAATATGTTTTGGCAAGAAAACGTTTAAAAAAACCTGTCTAATTCAAGAGCCAGCGTGGTGTAGTGGTAGCGCGTAAGCTTATGTTTTTAGAGGTCCAGGTTTCATCCCCAGAGCACGCATACTTTTTAAATCTGTTTCCTTGTTATTGTGATTATTTTTAACACTATTCAAAATAGTACACTTTTGTAAGTACATACATTTAATGACATTGAACAAATACGAACAAAACAAGCTCCTTTAAGAACATGTCAACAATTCATACATAATATGATAAGGCATAAGAACATTTGAAGGTCTCTATTTATCTCCAAAACGTACAGTAAAAATTATAAATTCTTTAACCGACGAGCGTTTTAAAATTGAATCGTTTCTGTGACATATGTGTACTTCTATCCAGTAAATACCCATGAAAAACAAAAAAAGTTATGATTTCAGCTCTTCTCTACGCCCTTATCTTCTCGGACGTGACAACGATCTTCCAACAGTTCTCCGCCAGCTTCGCGCGTTACCATGACATGCTTAACAACTTCAGGGAGTTCATGAAACTACACGACGTTCCAAAATCTCTCGGAGAACGCGTCATGGACTACATCGTTTCCACCTGGGCAATCACAAAGGGAATCGACGCGGCCAAGGTTCGTCTCAAACGATTAATGGAATATGTTGAACATGTTTAGTATTTATTAGGTAGGCCGTAGTTATTCTGCACATATTTTACATTTTGGTTACTAATGGGTGGAACTAGCTCAGCTAAGCGATCCCAATTGTATTCAATAAGATTTATGCATTTAATATAGACTAATGTGCATTGATTTACATTTTGAATCATTTTTACGCGATTGCCAACAACGGTCATAATTTCTCCATTGCTTAAGAGTAGGCAGTTCTAAATCAACTCAAATTATTAAACAGCCTATATTTAATTTAACTTTCTGAAAATGTTTGGCAAAATGTATATATTTAGAACTAATAATTTGATCCACCTCTTCGCCCTTTTTCTTTGATCAGCATGTATATGTATATAAATGAGTCTCGCTATGTGAAAAGGGGGTTTAATGCATGTGCGTAAAGTGTCGTCCCAGATTACCAATTGCGGATAACAAAAGTAAAATCTGGGACGATACTTTACGTTCAATCAATCATATATACACACAAACCACAGACGAGAACACACACTGAGCCAGGGAACAGCCTTATGTGAGCTCTGGCGAAGAACGGTTTTAGCGCCAGCTAACTAAGCACTGTGATATCGACCAAAGCATTTTTGTGATATGTGATCTCAAGTATTTCCCACGCCGGTCCGCCCGTCATCTAACGGCCCATAACCCATCGCGTGCTGGAGAGGCATAATATTGCTATGTCCCAAACGTAAAGCTTTTGTTCAGCCACCATTTCGTATTCATGCTGTATACAGTAGCTTCCTAAATGACGCGTCGAATGAATGGTATGCCTCTGGACATTTTACAAAATACCGCATCGAGGATAATTATTTACTCAGAACCAAAACAATCCAGTCGCATTAATAATGCATACACAGCGCAAATTTTCCCTGGAATAGATTACTACTTTCATTTGGAAATGCATTAGACATCGGAATAAGAGAACAAAAGAGGCCCTAGCGTTAACATATCTTTATCATGTAACGGATTTTGATTAACACTATGATCCTGTTGATTGCATTAAAATTGATATGTAAATACGACTTAAATATAATTGCATCTTGGCATTTGTTTTAGGTTTTTAAAAATTCTAACCAATGTCATGTGTGGTTCTATTATTGTACGATACGGTATAAATTATTCAACGGTTTTGTAATCATACGTCATAGAACCTTATACAAAGACATACATAATCGAATCATAATTTCCACTCTGTGATGTTTGGCAATGGAAATCGAATCGAGTCATAACTGAATTTTTACTATACAATAGTAATTTATAGTATGTTTTCTAACGTCCTAAATTCACATAGTAAACAAACAGTTTGAGTATACTATGCATCGCAAAAACAATATAGACGTACTTTTTAATCGCAAATGTAAGCAATATGAAATATTGCACGCTTACAGACATTAAGAGCAAAGTTTTCACGGTGTTATTTTATGGCATCATTCCATCGTTACAAGGTACTTGAACTGAAAATTTAAGCATACAAAGAGATATTTAAAAAAAGATTTAAAATGTTTACTTACAGCTTGTTTCCATTTCTGTTTTGACTGGAAAATGAATAGTTTTAATAGTACTAGGAACACGCTGAGATAAGCACGTCTGAACTGAAATCAATGCACATTGATCGTACAAATTGTTTGCCAACACTGATTTGATTTTTTTAAATCAAATATTCCGTTTTTCTCATTTTAAGATCGAAAATTGTTCACAAAGCCATTGCGATTACATCGTATTGTGCATTTGATTGCAATTAAACAATATGTTTTATGTTTATATGTGTTTTCAAAGAACAAACACATAATACAGTAAATGTTCAACTGGCCGAATCAAGTACATTGGCTTAGAGATCGGTATGTACAATGAGTATATTCTCAACAAACGCAAAATAACTGTCATTCAATATGTCATTAAGCACGTTAATATGTCTCAAATCATTTAAGTGTGTCCTTCCACAAATGCAAATTTCAAGTGATAACACGTTATTTCTACAGCATGGCATTCCGTCGATGAATTCCTGTAAAAGCTTTGCCCGATATTTTTTGATATCACATGCGACAAATAACAATCCCCAAAACAATAACGTGTATACATGAATAAACTACATGCGTATGTTTTTCCTCTTCTAAAGATCTGTTTACGACTTGAAAGGTGATTACTAATGCCAAGGTCTTGCGTAATGCATCATGTGAATATATTGTCATATTTGAATGCAAACTAAATAACTTACATTTAACATGTTGACTGGAATTCTATATAATAAGTCTGCCTTAACATTTAGCTCATATCGTGTTCTTAGATATAATAGGAAACACAATTAAAAATATTTGAAGGTGACAGCTCGTTTTGTTTTATCGGCCAGCTTCCGAATTCAAGTAAAGTTCTATCAATTCTACAAACGTCATTTAGTATATGGACCACATAGAACCACTCAAGTACGAACATTTTCCATTTTCTTATAATTGGTTGTAGCGTGCTGTAAAGATGCACTCACCTTACTGCTCATTTAATTAGATTTAATTATGTGCATTTCACAAAGACGAAAAGTACCAATAATGGTGTATTTAAGACTCGTTAGAATACTTACACATCCTACACTTCTTGTGATGTTGAGTTATTTAGCAAAATTTAATGTATTTGTTATTGAATACAGTCTAAGAGATAACAGACTTGAATGTAGAGTGCGTGTAAAGAGTTGTTAGATGAAACTATAACTACCGGAATGTTAATTTAGAATTCCAAGGCCATCTTTAAATTGTCATACAACTCATACAATCTGTATTCATTAACACAGTGTCAATATCATTTGCAACAGTGTTCAGTAAGATGCGAATGATTCGTTGAGATGTAAAGTTTTGTTGCCGATAAACACCATGTAACCGTCTAGAAACCACTGTCAAGTTTTGTTGCGAATAAACACCATGTAACTATTTAGTAACCACTGTCAAGTGTTGTTGCCAATAAACTCCATGTAACCATCTAGTAACCACTGTCAAGTTTTGTTGCCGATAAACAAAATGTAACTATCTTGTAACCACTGTCGTCACTGTTAAACCCTTCCTGATATGGAATAATTGCATTATTGTATTGTTCACGTGATAACTGCAATTCTTATTTTCTACACAATTTAACTTTATCAGTTACAATAAATGAGGAGAGAAAGAAAATGAATAATTAAAGGCCAAGTTTAATCCATCTGTTTTTAAAACCTACCCGCCCTCCCCAAATCTGGGGCATTTAAACCCTTTGTATTACGGTGTGGCGAACACTTTCTGGCTGATAATCAATACACTGACGCAAAGCAAAATAGCAATTAGCGCTTTCACAGTTAACTGATACAAAAGATCGCAGATTCTCACCATTCTGGTTTGGTACGACGGCAGCGATTCGATTACGGATATGTCCGAAACCAGTAAACTTTCTGCGCGGAGATTGCTAGTAACATATAAGACTTAAAGCGTTGTGCTTTTGTGTTGAAGCAATAACGTTATCAATATAACAACACTTTACTGTACATAATACACATAAGTTATAATGATTAATCATAACGAATACTCCTCTTATTTCAGGTGTTAAACTACTGCCCAAAGGATATGAAAGCCGACCTCTGCGTACATCTAAACCGGAGAGTTTTTTCTAGAACATCCGGCTTTCCGTCTCGCAAGTGACGGCTGCCTACGTGCGTTGGCGATGCAATTCACTATGACAAACAGCGCGCAGGGCGATCTCATATTTCACCAGGGAGTGTCACTCGACGCCCGGTGTTTCGTCATTTCCGTTTCACTGGAGGTGATTCAAGACGAAGAAGTTGTTGCAATTCTAAGTACGTTCATGGGGAATTAATTTTGTTTTTATAAGCTCACCTGAGCACAACGTTTATCACTTTTTGTGATCGCCATTTATCCGCCGTCCGTCGTGCGTCTTCAACATTTATCTTGTGAACACTTTAGAGGCAACATGTTTTGTCCAATCTTCATGAAACATTGTCAGAACATGTGTCCCAATGATATCTTGGACGAGTTCGATAATGTTCCGGTTGGTTGAACACATGGCTGCCAGGGGGCGCGGCAAATTTCCTGATATGGCTATAGTAAAACCTTGTGAACACTGTAGGAGTCACATGTATAGTACAATCTTCATGAAACTTGATCAGAATATTTTTCCTAATAATATTTCAGCTTAGTTCGAAAATAGTTTCTGTCCGTTTGAAAAACATGGCCGCAAGTGGGCGGGCATTTGTTCCTTATATGGCTATAGTTAAACCTTGTTAACACTCAAGAAGTCATATTATTTGTCAAATCTTAATGAAATTTCCAGAATATTTATCCTAATGATATCTTTGCTGAGTTTGAAAATGGTTCTGGTCCGTTATAAAACACGGCCGCTATGATGGCGGTTTTCTTTATATGGCTATAGTAAAACCTTGTTAACACTTCAATTTTCATGAAAACTGGTCAGAACATTTGTTCTAAATATATCTCGGCTGAGTTTGAAAATGGATCCGGTCCGTAAATTAACAGGGCCGCCATGGGCGGGGCAGTTTTCATAATATGGCTAAAGTAGCTATAGTAAAACATTGTTTACACTGTAGAAGTCACAATTTTAGTCCAATCTTAACGAAACTTAGTAGGAACATTTTTTCTAAGGATATCTCGGCCAAATTAAAAAATTGTTACGGTTCATTGACAATTATGGTCACCAAAGGGCCGGGCAGTTTCCCTTACATGGCTATAGTGAAACATTGTTAACACTCTGGGAGTCAAATTTATGGGTAAATCTTTATGAAACTTGGTCAGAACATTTGTTCCTATGACGTCTGAGCAGCGTTCGAAAAGGTTCTGTTCCATTAAAAAAACATGGCCGCCAGGAGGCGGGGCAGTTTTTCATATATGGCTATAGTAAAACCTTGTTAACACTCAAGTTTAACGTAAATACTACTCAGGTTAGCAACCAGGGCCACCATGGACCTCTTGTTGTTTAAAGAGCCAGAAAGAGAACGAAGGATAATTGTATAAAAAAAACAGTGTCATATTCTGTGTTTTAAATGGCATATTAAACGTATGCATGTAATTACAGTTCAGTTTTTTTGATGTTGTGTTGTAAATACAGTTTTCTTTATATGTCTGTTTCACTTATGGGGAAATGTTACAATGTTAATTTTTTGCAATAAAATAATGCGTAATTGAAAAGAACACCAAGAACAAAAATATATCAAACATAATTTATAACAACGTCTTTGCTGTTTTGAAAACAAACTGTTTGTGATCCCGGCAGGTAAAGTTGTTGTGTTTGGGGACAACTTCTTGAAAGAGGGCTCGTACGGCCAATCAACTGCGAATGTTCGCGCCCTGACCTACTGTGGCCTTCACACAATCAAACGGGAGCGCCTGCTGGAGGTTCTAGAGTTCTACCACGCCTTCGCGAACTCGTTTGCCCGCAACCTTACCCTCACGTACAATCTACGACATAGGGTTTGTTTACGTTTTCACAGACATACAACACAAGTAATATCGTAACGAATTGCTTATTGTTTGAAGTTTCCAAATAGAATCTGGAGTATTTGGAATTTAGAGTATTTCCTTGAATGGTGCAAATGTTTACGCTAGCATGTTCAACTTTGATTATTTGAGTGTATGTTGTCTTACAAAATATTTACAAAACACACACACACACGAAATAATTTCTTGATTATTATAGCAATTATGAACTTCGTATTTGAAACGTTAAAACACATTTTTGTTGAGTAGTGCGTTATAACTTTTGCCTATTCTGATATTTTTTTCTCCGCTTTAAACAAAAAAGTTTTACGTCAAATTATATGATGTCACACTTATCTAACGGACAAGAGAAAATGTTCGTTTTTTCAAAATTGTGTTCATTAAATCAATTTAAAATAGGATTAAACGTAGTAATATAAAGCGACGTAAATACATGTGTTTTAAAATATTTGTAAGTTTCTTTGATAAATTAAACGTAAAATTTGCATTACTATCAATAATTTGAAAAACTGGCAATTCTTGAATCCAAGTAAGCACCTGCAGCAAAACCGAATGGTCTCTCCGCAACTATCAATCATTTAACTGTGCTCTGTGTTGTCTAATCAATTGTCTTAGAGTTATTTAGGGTACGAAACATAATACCAGGCGCTTACCAATACATAAATGATGGCAATGCATCAAGTATGTCACAGTGGGGCTTCAATATTCATTAAACTATATGACAGGGAGAAAAAAAAAACTAAACTGTGTAACCACCCTTGCAATAACATAATAGATATACGTCATACAAAAAAAGAACACTTGCATACACAACCCAATGGTCGTTTAGCTACTGAAGGCTACATGGAAACAACGCACGTTCTTGACAATTCATTTTATATAAAACAAATATATTCCCTGAAGTGCAATGTTCTAGATTGACCACGTTGATGTCATTCTCTTCTAGTGCATGCCACTTCCAGTTTATGCTGCAAGCCTTATAATAGGCTTGATCGTTAATTGCGTGCATCTTATTTCAAAACAAGATTGGATTTCAGCTTCGTTATCAAAGGTTATTGCATCAAGCTGGGTATATACTGCCTAATTGAAACTTAAGCAGTGTTGTGTTTTCTAAAAACAAAACGTAACATATTCGTGTCAAGGATGTTGTGCTAGATAAAGACAATAGGTTTATATAAGCCTTCGTTCACGCGTTTCGCAGATATTTGTGTTCAGATAATGTTTTCTCCAAACGTCTTACATCTTCATGTTTCCAACCCAAACATCTTAATACACCATGTTCAACAACTGAAACGTCTACGCCTTTTTTTTCTTGCAGATTATATTCCAAAAGGTGTCAGATGTAAAGAAAGAAAAAGAACTTGCGGAGAAACGCAAAAACGACCCACCTCTCGAGCTATCCAATGATCACCCCGTTCGAAAACTGATTTCAAGATTTCGAAAGATGAGCGACAATGGAGATTTGGAATGGGTGGACCAAAATTGTCCACTACGGATCGCCCGGCTAGTGGGCCGACGAAAGTGATAAACGTTAGTGAAAGTTCAAGTGGTGTCAATGGTTCACCTAAGCTTGGCGGTGGTGCTGCCAAATGGGAAAGACTGTTGAAGCGAATAATGAACTTAAAAGGAATAACAAAGCTGCGTACATATTGCCGGAAAAGAGTGCCCAAGAAGAGTCTCTGAAAAATGCATCGGAACATTCTGGAGGTATCCAAGAGACGGCGTTTATAAGAAATGACACGAAACTGAGGAAAGTGTTTGATACTTAACCATCGTCTATAGACGAATCACCTGAAATAGATGAGACAAATAATCTCAAAAAGACTGAATCGCTTTACAGTGGTATTCTTAAAAGTAATACAACTCTTGATCAGATAAGTAACTGTTCCGATGGGTCACATTGCAGTCGACATCAGCAGCATAACAGTGCTTTTTCAACGTGCGCGGAACAGCAAATGCTGACTTCGTTGTATGACATTGAGCTCGAATTTAAGGAGGAGATTGAACTTATGCACCAACAAATGAATCGAATTAACGAGCAGATATCCGAGATTCTGCGCATGTTTTCTCAACCGTTGTCTAATTGTTCGTCTCAAAGCGCATCGTGTTCGTGCCCACACGACTCTTTAAAGTCAACGAAGGCGCAAAACACGACGTTCGCAAGCCCCCACACCATGTCAGTCACGCACGGAGATTCAAGCGCACACATAATGACACACAACAATCGCCAAAACATTCACAAAATCACAAAGCACCATCATCGTCAGTGATATCATCATCTCCTGTAACGGAGAATCGTTCATCGCCAAGTCATATAAAACCAAGTAGTCTGAAAAGGAACCGTGTCTATCCCGAGACATCAATATTAGATAAAAACCGAAAATCAAGTGCGGATCAGGAAGGGGTCAAGTTCAGAAAGGACACTGAGGCGGCTTTAACCACGCGGGACATTGATGTCCCTATAAGAGATCAGGACCTTGATATTCTTTGACGGACGACGGTTGATATGAATGAACTGCGATACATGCCTTGGCTTTTGCCAGCTTCACTTGCAAGACTTTGTATTTAAACACTTCGCACCGCCTCATCCAAATCATCATCATCTTCATCATCAATATCATAGTTGTTACAATATTAATTAGTATAATAATAATCATGTGTTTCTTAAACAGTAAATGGAAATATATAAACATATTGCGGGGCATTACCTTCACTTTTCAAGCGCTGATGACATTACATTTAAGTGTGTGAATCAATTTCTAAGACATTCCGATCGTCCGGTCCTCATGTGTGTATGCCTGTTGTTGAAGTTCTGAAATTGCTTCTAAACATTATATTTACAAAAATAAATAAACAACACGGGCAAAGAGAAACAAGATCGTATTTTTACCATCGTGCACATTGTCCAATAATAAGTTTGTTTTATCCGCCCAAGTCAATGAACCTTTCCCATAACATTTCCGTGGGTTTGTCTTTGTTCTTGTATTTAGTTTTATAATAACATGGTTAAGTTAGTGTTGTAGGATTTTGCTAACTTCCGTTATTATTTTGCGATTGAGTCGAAAAATATATGAGCTCTGCTCTGAGAAAAGGGGGTTTAATTTATGTGCGTAAAGTGTCGTCCAAGATTAGCTTATGCATTCCGCACAGGCTGAGCAGGGACGACACTTTCCGCTGTTATTGTTATTTCTTCTAAAGGACGACTCTTATTGACGCAATTTTCAGTTTAAGCGGAAAGTGTCGTCCCTGATTAGCCTGTGCGGACTTCACAGCCTAATCTGGGCCGACATTATCCGCACATGCATTGAACCTACTTTTCACAGAGCGAGACTCATATGGATATGCTCAAGTGGTAATGTAATTCATCAAGGTAATGGAGTAGTGCGATATTACGCGACATGCACAGATATATTGCATACGACATATCTCTAACACATAATACAGTTAACGGTTAACCATTCCATGTTACAGACACTGTACAGCAATGACGGTTAAATGATTAACTATATAGCAAACACATACGAGTTTTATAACGCATGCTCCGCCGCGGAAATACACTCGAAACTTTTAGTGGACACCAAATATCAGTAAATCTATAACAAATTAAAAATCCCTGTTTTTAATACAACAACTTTAGAAACATTTTGCTTTTATATGCTTAGTTGACGAGGGACTCGTGCTTAAAGAGGCTAACATATTTTATGTTTTGTAATTTTGAAGACAAAAGCTGATGGTTCCCTGCTGTTAGTTGAATAAGAAACAGTCGCTGCTCGATGCCCAAGAGGTTAACTCATTTTCTGAACGTTTAGCAATATAAATAAAGCATTGATTATTTTAATCGCAATTAATATTTTAGCGAAAACAAAACGTTTTCGGCTATATTGACTAATTTTCAGGATTGTATGTCGAGAATGAAAAACGATTATCAAATAACGACGAACATCATGAACACAACATTCAGTATTCATTTATTTAAATACATTTCATTACAACTATTTCGTAAGGTTTACTTAAGCTTAGGTTATGAACGTGCTTACTACACACGTCCTAATGTCAGTCTGTTTTATTCGCTAATTAAAAGTGATGTAATTTTTTTCAACATCCAAACTATATAAATCTCTGTATGTCTGATGCTTTATTGTACAATTCTTCTACATCAGTTCCCTCCAATACTAATTCAGTTTATAAAATAAACGGTATTTCTTCTTCAGTCACAACAGTCTCAAGTAATATGGAATGTTTTTCCATTTTACACATGAGGACTAGATTCATTTTTATTCGACGAGTGTTGCTGAGGAAATTTACAATTTCTGACTTGCACCACTTTAAGAATGTCATTGCATCAGTTCCTTTAACTCCATCAACAACGTTTTGCTTTGTAAAATGTCTTATTGCTGTTTTGCTTGCTCTTATTCGCAACTTGTTCTTGTAATATTTATAATAAATAAATTCGATTTCCGATTTTAGCGAGTCCACATTTTTGTTAAGAGCCTCAACCTTTTTGCTTATCGCTATCTTTACAGTCATTGGCGTGTGATTGAAAAATCCAATCATAGCGTTTCTGTATTATGGATTTAACAGGCTTATGTGTGTGCTTTCTAGCAAAACTATCTAATTTCTCTTTCCCACTCTTCTTTTTAGTTATTAAAACAGGTACGTCAATGAATGGAACAGGATCGTCGAGAAGTGTGCTGCTAACAACCTGCACTGCATTGCCGCTTAGCAACGTAATCAGCTCATGCTTTTTAAGCCGCGAATATCTGCGCAGACCCAGCTCTTTTGCGGCTTTTTCCAACTCTTTGACAGTTTTGTTATTCATTTTAAATATATTAAAAAAAAATACTTAAGTCAATTCAATTTTTTTATAAGCATATGTTTTTGCTTATAAAAACATGACCTCATACCTTATTCCATTCACCACTTGTCCGTTGTTTTTCTTTTTTATATTACAACCAAGCGCTTTTATTGCTTGGTATTTTGAATTATAGGTTGTTTCCACTCCAGTTTAAACATTCGTTAATTTAACAATTACTCTTGGCAAAAACTGTCTAGGTCTGCCTCGACGTCTTTTTTCATCAGGTTCTGGTATAACAACATCATCTCGTTTCCAATCTAGTCCGTTCTCCTTTGCAATCAACATTAACTCTATTATACTCTGATTAGTCGTAGCAGTGACGCCAATATTTTCTAGCATTTTAATTAAAACTTTCTATGTGAACTTCATTTTTTATATAAAAAATAAAATACTTAAGCCAATTTATTAATATATATTTTTATTCTGCACCTGGCGTAACACAATCTAAATCAGTATATTTAAGTAAATCAATATTCCTTAGTAAGTTTGTCAGGCGAGTTTCATTACCACCACCAACGTCATCAAATATATCAAAAGCATTATCGTCATCAAAATCATCATCACTATCACTTCCATATTCATCCCAGTCATCTTTATAGTTCTCATAGTCTTCCCAATCCTCATTAGCATCATCATCCGCTTCATAGTTCTCAAAGTCTTCCCAATCCTCATCAGTATCATTATCCGCTTCATCAGCAGGGTCCCCTTCGGCTATCCTTCGTAGGTATCTAGCCTGTCATCAACGTTCCCATCGCTGACGTTCCCATTCCCAATGTTCCCGATCAAAATCCTCCTCCTCCTCATCCCTATTCCTCCTATCCCACAGATTCCTTACACCTCGCCAAACCGCTGATAACATATTTTGCAAAAAATACAACTCGATTCATTTTTATAATGGTAAAACAATACTTAAGCCATTTTAATTTTGTTTATTTCGTCACTATATACATTTTAGATCCGTCAGAGGTAAATTTCATCATTTGGTCGGAAATAACAACTGCGTACGCTTCTGTTCCCGCTGGCACATTCTGGTGGAATGTCGCTTGGATTTGCATCTCTACCGATGCATATTTTAA
The DNA here is from genome assembly GCA_007657795.1 of Dreissena rostriformis. NCBI lineage: Eukaryota > Metazoa > Mollusca > Bivalvia > Myida > Dreissenidae > Dreissena > Dreissena rostriformis. The sequence goes on along the minus strand of VMBQ01000364.1, from coordinate 11,780 downwards.
CCGCTCACTTTGTTTGCTTACATCAAACACCATAATATGAGACAGGTCTTTGAAATCCGCCGGTGTAATGTTACTCTGTGTTACCAGCGCATCCATTCCATAATGTTGTTCGCTAAATCTAGCCGCTTCATACATTGTAGTAAGCTCGTGAGAACCTTTGACTTGAAAAAGATAAATTGTAATCAGTATCAGGATATCGTTGATTGTTAACAGTCACATACATGTTATTAAGATCGCAATGAACGAACATCGATGTATTTTTTTCTTGATTATTTTTACGATTAGTTTGAAATCCTACCAAAATGTACAGTGGTTTTTCGGTTGGTGATCTAGTACTTTGTCTCCAGTTGAACGAAGTAGAATGTGGAACTGTAATACTTTCGAAATGTCCAGACCTAAAAGCGACTGGTACTTCTACCTTTGCATGAATGGATTTGTAAAGCTGAAATTTATCCATATCTGACGGTAAAATCTGAGGCATTAACCATGATATTTTTTAAGGCTTACTTTACCCGCATTTACTCCATTGGCTCTAAAGATGGCATCGTTGTCAGTTGTTCTAACAAGTGTAAGTGTATGTTTAAATCCATACACAATCTTGTCATAGTCATTCAGCGGAACAACGAACGAGAATGTTCCCCTAGGGTTAGGCTTGTGAATAATGTATGCTTGTCTTATAGCAAAGCCTGCGTTATCTGCAGGTACAGCTGTTGCAGCGATATCTAAAGTCCAAAGCTGATTGAGTCCTTGCGCTTTAGAAAAACCATCAGGATACTTTAGCACTCCAATCATGGTCGTAGCCTGTCCAGGATTATTCAACGGTTCTAATGGTTGATCGGATACGTACTATTTGAAAACAAATGCATAAGCCCATTGTTTGTTAACGCAATTGCGGCACCGTTTCCGTATGCAGTCAAGCCGTCGTTGTCTTCAGTAAGTATACCTTCAATGAGTAGGTACGATTCCGCAGGATGAGTAAAGGTATCATACAAACCGATTTCGATAGTTATATCACCTGTTGTATTTAAATTCGTACCATTTACAGGTCCATACGCCGTAGACTCATATTTTAAATGGATTCGTCAATTGTTATAGCTTCTGTAAAATTCAATATTTCGCTTGACATTGTTACTTTTTATAAAGAAAGATTATATTTTTTAAGCAAGTCGAAGACCGGATCCTGTGTTCAACCTTTTTACAAGATCTTGAATCAAGATCGCGGATTTGTTTATCCCGACGCCGGAACCTGCAAGCAACTGGTTAATGTTTGTTGGCTTAACCATATCAATAAGAGAATCTAACGTGTTCCTCGATTCTTGTGATAATGTTTGATTGGTTGGTGTATTATATCCATCAATCAAAGCCTTAGCTTTGGCTATGGCTACATCTTTTTCAACATCAATAGCTTTTAAACCAACTTCTTTTACAACCGATTTTCCGGCTTCGATAGCATTTTTACCTAGTTATGTTTTCGATGCGCTACTCACCTTTGATGACACTGTTTTTGCGACATTTGCAGCCGTTTTAGAAGCAGTTGATCCAACCATTCGCTTTAATAAATTTGAGACAGTATCAAACATTCCAGCACCGCCAATAACGTGTTTTTTATATACCTTCTTTTAGTTGTAACAATCATTTTTTAAATTAGCAGCATTTTTTTTATACGATTCTTTATCTATTACCTTTTGTCTCAACAGTTTATCTGCTAGGTCCATGATTTCATTTCTTACTCCAGTGTTGCCTGCTTTATGACTCGCAACTCGTAATGTGAGCATTTGAACAAGTGTATTCGGATCAGAAGGCATTAACCCTATTCCTTCTCCTTTCTTCTTGACTAATGAAGGTGTTTGTGTTGCCTTTTTAGGTTTTACATACGTATCGTATATTGGTTTAATAATGTGTCTGTATTTCTCTTCAGAACTAGATTTAACCTTTCCCGTTTCAGGATTCACAATTGCATTGGTGCTTAGTAAAATTGTTTTGTAGGAGTCAATATCTTGTGAAGTATATATATATTGGAATCAGGATATTTCGATGTTATTAGCTCCCAAAGTCCGGGGGTTCCATCATATGTTGTGTTTCAACAATAATATCATCTTCAGATAGTGTAATCTCTGAATCACCAATATAAAAAGCACCACTTTTATCATACAGTCCAAATGTTTTGTCGGTGAGTGTTTTGCCTGCCATCGATTTCAAGTATTCAGTTGCTATAAAACCTAGTTCTATTAATGATTCTTTCGGTCCTTTATCATCTTCTGCTTGTATGCTTGGATATTGAGGGATAGAAATTGCATTTGCATTTGCATAAGCGCTAGCTGTTAATGCTACTGACAGTGCTTGTATCGCACTTGACGTTGCTTCTTTAAACTCTCTTTGCGAATCGGTAAAAGGTTTGTTAAGTTTTTTTAGTTCTCTTTGTAGTTCAATATCCCCTAGTTTTTCAGATAAAGAGCCTTGACGAATTTTATTTTTTAACATTAGAAACTCATTTATAATAAAGTCCCTTTTTCCGGATCTGTTGTCTTTAAAAACGACATTATTATTTTTAAATAGAAATAATAATAATTTTTAGACGTGATTAAAGACGTGATTTTTGACGTGATTTTAGACGTAATTTTAGACGTAATTTTCAGCATGATTTTAGACGTGCTTATCAACGTGGTTTGAGACGTGATTTTTGACGTGATTTTAGACGTAATTTGCAACGTAATTTTCAACGTCATTGTAGACGCAATTTTCAACGTGATTTAAGACGTAATTTTCAACTTGATTTGAGACGTTGAACGTTGATTGAGAGGTGTTCGTCTTTTTTTTATAAAAATGCAATGATTTTCTTTGAACACGATTAATCTTTTTCCGAGAAAAGATATATCATGGTTTTTATCGCAGCTATAAAATAGTCCGCTGGAACGTTATGTCGTCTGATAGGACTGCGCGCACTCGCACAACTCATATGACTTGATAGTCAATTGATCTATAATGTCAATCGGAAAATGATTCCTTAATATTAGAGGATGAATATCATGTATTTTTTAATGTTCGAAATATGCTGAAATCAGGCAAACGTATTTGTATATTTGGTATCATGAAATACAAACTATTTTGAATTTATTTGATCTGTTAAGAAATGAAAATGGGTTTGTTATTAAAAGAATAGCCTTCTATGTTAACCAGCTAATACGTTTTTTTCAAATGGAACGATATACTTGTAGTTATATTATGTTCCGTCTCCAGTCTTATTCCATTGTAAATATATACGCATGGATAACTCTTTGACAATGAACTTACTACATCTACATCTAAAAAAATTCGTCGTATTTTCAACAACATGCATACATGTCCGTGCTACAAAATGATTTTTTATGTACACACTTATGCTTTTTTAAGTGAACATTTTTTAGCATAGGTAGGCAGAATTGTTTTATAATTATTTACTAAATGGTTGATTTCACGATTAAAAAATGTAATGACTAATCAAATCTCAACATGTATAAAGCTCAAAATCAACAAAATTAAAGTATTTAAATAAAAATCATCAATAGAAAAGATTCTGCAAAACTTTTCAAAGTGTTTAAAGTCCCACGATTTGCATTAGCAGCAGTGACAACATAATTATGATCCGTATGACCTGCGTCAGTAGATACGTATTAGTTAAAACGCCTTATTGCGCAATAAGTATAGACACATGGCATTTATAATGAAGAGAAAAATGATATTGGCTCTTAAAATAATCTGACTCAACTTATGACTCGATTCGATTTCCATTGCCAAACAACACAGACTTGAAAATTATGATTCGATTATGTATGTCTTTGTATAATGTTCTATGCCGTATGATTACAAAATCGTTGAATAATGTTTACCGTATCGTACAATAATAGAACCACACATGACATTGGTTAGAATTTTTAAAAACCTAAAACGAATGCCAAGATGCAATTATATTTAAGTCGTATTTTCATATCAATTTTAATGCAATCAACAGGATCATAGTGTTAAGCAAAATCCGTTAAATGATAAAGATATGTTAACGCGAGGGCCTCTTTTGTTCTCCACTTCCGATGTCTAATGCATTTCCAAATGAAAGTAGTAATCTATTCCAGGGAAAGTTTGCGCTGTGTATGCATTATTAATGCGACTGGATTGTTTTTGTTCTGAGTAAATAATTATCCTCGATGCGGTATTTTGTAAAATGTCCAGAGGCATACCATTCATTCGACGCGTTATTTAGGAAGCTACTGTATACAGCATAAATACGAAATGTTGGCTGAACAAAAGCTTTACGTTTGGGACATAGTAATAATATGCCCTCCAGCACGCGATGGGTTATGGGCCGTTAGCTGCAGCATTTAATATTTGTATTGTTATACATGCATATGAAAAATAATTTATTGTTTCAATTCATCAAACTTATTGCCGTCTGTGATAAAGAAGTGATACTTATGATGATTGTCGATTTATTATAATTAGAAGTATATTCTTGTTTACATGTTGCCGCATTACTTCCATATATGCTGCAGGATGCTGCACGAATATGATTGGCTGCAGCCAAGTCTTTGGCTGCAGCAAAATCTGCAGCATCCGAAGGGTATATAAGGAGGTTCTGCGCTCAGTTTTGATAACAGTTGCCAACAACACACATCACTGTTCGTGACCTCCAAAAAGTAAGAAACAAACATTCAATAATTCTAAAATAACAGTAAAGTCACGAATTAAACTTATTAAGGCATTTTGGTCATTTGTGTAACTTAAACTACTAAGAGAGTTAATTTTTATTATCTTAAATAAGTACTGTTTAAGAAGTTAAGAACTATTTTATGATAACAACTATTCACGACACAGAGCAACTGTTCGTCAAACGCTAGATCTGGTCATTTATTTGTTCATATAGTATTATTGTATTGTAAAGTATTTTTCATGCACTAACGAATAAAAAGATATAATTTCAAAACTTTATGCGACTCCGTCATCCTCTGAGTTTGTTGCTTGACTCAAACTCATATCAACATCGAGTAAGAAAAGCGTATCTAAGCGAAACTAAATATGTAAGGTAGCTTACAAATTGGTGTCAGAATAT
>VMBQ01000363.1:403786-460818 GCA_007657795.1 Dreissena rostriformis | reverse complement strand
GAAATGTAAAATCGTTGCAAACAGCAAACTATTTCTGCTGACAACACAGAATGGATCTGTAACACATGTGCACGGTACTTAAAACAAAACAAGATGCCTCCACAGGCAGATGCTAACAATTTAAAATTACCTCCTACACCGGAAGAACTGAAAGATTTGACTACTCTTGAAGAACGACTGTTGTCTCAGAGATATCCTTTCATGAAGTTACTGGCAATACCGAAGGGAAGACAAAGTGCTATCAAAGGAGCTGTCGTGAATATACCTGTGCAAGTAAACACTGTTGCTGAAAAGTTACCGTTAACTCCTACTCAAGCAGGATTCATTCCATTGAAACTGAAACGAAAGATTGAGTATAAAGGTCACTATTCCTTCCAGTACATCAGACCTGACAGAATTTTAAAAGCACTCCATTGGCTCATTCAAAATAATACCCTTTACAAAAATGTTCAATTAAACAAAACATGGGAAGCAGACTGTGTAGAAAATGACACTGAAACATGGAATGACTTAACTGGAAATACCATTCATGAAGATGACAACCCTGAATCTACTACAGTTCAAGGCACCTCACCAGAGGCTACAGTTCAAAACGTTTCATCAGATGAAAACAGTGACAATGAGGTAGATATTGTACCCATTTCTACAGATCCGTCTCAAAATGTCCAGTTTGAAACATGTGTTCAACCAACTGATATGTCCATTGATGCAAACAGAGTACTTTCAATAGCCCCGGGAGAAGGCAAGAAACCAATTGCAATATTGCACGATGATAATTTTGAAGAGCTTAGTTTCCCTACACTATTTCCATCTGGAAAGTTTGGTTACAAATGTGAAAGACCAGTGCGACTTTCAGCTAAGAAGTACTTCCAAAAAAGAATTCTTGAAAGAGGTGGTCACTTTGCTTCAAATATTGAATATCTTTTTGTCACCCAGTTCATATCTAAATGGCAACAAATTATTTCTTCCATGTCTATTGCACTACGCAGTCCCTGATTGGTAATTGTGATGAAACATTTACTGCAGGCTACTTCAAAAACAATGATAATGTTCGTCCATTGCTAATGAAAGAAGATGCTTACAGATTCCTACGTCCAATAAGAGGAAGCCCACCATACTGGCAGAAGGTCATGTTCGAACTACTGGCTGCTATTAAGCAATTTAAAATATTTACTTGGTTCTTGACACTCTCTGCAGCTGACATGAGATGGGAGGATACATTGAAAGCAATAGCAAAGCAACAGGGCAAGAATCTTTCACATGAAGAAATCAAGGACATGACATGGGAGGACAGATGTTCTTTACTAAGATCCAATCCAACAACAGCTGCCAGGCACTTTCAACACAGAGTTCAGTCTTTATTTACAGATGTTATTTTGTCACCGGCTTGTCCCTTAGGAAAAATCACTAACTACTTCTATCAGATAGTTTCAACAACGTGGCTCCCCTCATGTCCATGCTATTTTGTGGGTAGAAAATGCACCTCAGCCAAGTGATCCCAGTGAAGACATATGCAACTTTGTTGGCAAATACATCCAATCTAACCTCCCATCAAGTGATGAAGAACTTTGTACTCTTGTCCAGGAAGTACAAACACACAGAAATACAGCAACTTGTACAAAGCGAGGCGGTGCATGCAGATTTGGTTTCCCTAAACCAATATCAGAACACATCATTCTCTCACAACCAGATAGCAATAATGATGATCCGAAAAGCAGCTATAAAAATCCTCAGCAAAGTTAAGGAATGTTTGCAAGAAGACGATTCAAACAATGACATGCTAAGTGTTCCTGACCTCCTTCAAAAGAATCAAATTAGCGCTGATGTATACTACGAAGCACTGAAAAATGCTACAAAAACTCCAACCGTTTTCATGAAACGAGAACCATCAGAAACATGTATTAACAATTACAATCCATTTATTCTCAAATTATGGAAAGCTAATACAGATCTCCAGTATGTGACAAGCCCATATGCAGCAATAGCATACATCACAAGTTACATAACGAAAGATGAACGAGAGGTAGGAACTGTTCTTCAAGCTGTAAGTAAAGAAATGCAAAACCAAAATGTGAGTCAACAAATGAAGAAAGTCGCGTATGCATTTTCCAATGCAAGAAATGTCAGTGCACAAGAAGCAGCATACAGGATCCTTTCCCTTCCCCTTCATGTTTCAAACTTCACAACAGTTTGGATACCCAGTGGATTTCCAGAAAAAAAGAATCAGAATACTGAAATCAAAGGAGTTCCTACAATCCCTGGATGATAAAGATGACAATGTCTTTGCTACAAACATAAAAGATCGCTATGCTGCTAGACCATTACAACTGACAGAAATGTGCCTTGCCGAATTTGCTAAGTGGTATAAAGTAAAAGGCTCCACTACCAACGAAGACATTTCTTCCAATGACTTTTTCCCGCCAAACACTGACCTTCAAAATCCTGATACAACTGTTGCTTCCGAAAACTTATATGCACGCCAGACAAATATTCGTTCGATGACACCCTGAACATACCACAAAGTCATGTCGATGGAAATCATTCCACAGCAATTGCCGTTGAACAAAAAGATGCACACGACTCACACAACCAACCACCAGAAAGGTCTAAGGACCAAAATTTTCAAGAAATCATAACATTAAATGGTTGTGGCAAAATGAAACGACGACAATCACCTGCTGTTATAAGGTTTCATCAATGCTCCCAAGAAAAAAGATCCCAATTTGTACTCTTATAACCGCTTGCTGCTGTTCATGCCATGGAGAAATGAAAAACAGGACTTGCTGGCCAACTTTGGCTCATATGTTGAACACTATGAATGTAAAAAAGAAGCTGTAGAACGAACCTTCTCAACCCTCATGAAAAATGAAGATATTGTCAAAGAAGCTATCTCCCAATTCCAAAAATCAGGTCCACCACGACATGCTTGGGATGACATAGCACCAGAAACAGAGCACACTGAAGCTGACCTTATAGAAGAAGGTTACCAATCAGACGAGAACTTTGCTATACTTCATCCTGATACTCATGAAAACGCTTCATTCCTCGATCAAGATCAACCCAGTACACCTTCATGTACTTCCCACATAGATCCAAATACAAACCTTTTAAGTGATCAAGAATACAGAAACTTAGTTCAGTCTTTAAACTGTGACCAGAAATCTGTCTTTCAACATATTTTGAGCTGGTGTACAAAACAGACAACACATGCAACAAAGGTAACAGATCCTCAGTACATCTTTGTGACAGGTGGTGCGGGAACAGGCAAGTCCCATCTCATCACTGCTTTATACAACATGGTTACCAGACAAGTCAGACAACCCGGTGAAGACCCAGGACAAACAAAGATACTGTAAATGGCTCCAACAGGCACAGCTGCATTCAATATAAATGGTTCAACAGTTCATTCAGCTCTACAACTTCCAAAGGCACTTAATGACATATACAGGAAACTTTCAGATTCAGTCTGTAATCGCTTAAGAGTTCAATTGTCTCATCTCAAGATAATTATTGTTGACGAAATTTCAATGGTCAGCTCTAGTGCTTTCAGTTACATTGTACAACGTTTGCAACAAATAAAGGATTCCACTAAACCATTTGGCGGTGTGTCAGTGATTGCTGTTGGTGACCTCTACCAGCTACGTCCTATTGCAAAATACGTCTTTGAACCATCTGCTAATGTTATGCAACGACTAGCAGGTTCCCTGTGGCTTACATTGTTCCACATACTAGAGTTAAAGCAAATAATGCGCCGAGTTCGTGTAGGACATCAAACAGATGAAAATATAAACATTCTTCAAACGCGAACTGTCGACACTGCAAACCAAAATTACAAACGATCAGCATTGCACATATTTGCAACAAACAAACAAACAGATGAACATAATAAGAGACGACTTGAAGAATTGGGCCAGCCTATAATATCCCTTACACGAAGGGAAAAAAAAAACCTTTCATTAAAGGATTACGTTGTTTCTGACAACCCTACACATACTGGTGGACTTTCGAAAACCCTTGAAGTCTGCAAAGGAGCTACAATTATGATCATTAGAAATATAAATGTTCAAGATGGCCTTGTAAACGGAGCCCAAGGAAAAATCATCGACTTTTTACCTAACTCCAGCAATGTTCAGTGTATTCTTGTACAATTTGACAAAGGAAACATTGGTCAAGCAGCAAGAACATCCTCTCCATTAAATCTATCTAAATATCCTCAGGATATCATTCCCATTGGAAGAGTGGATGTTTCATTCTCAACATCTATGGACAAACAAGGCCTTGAAATAACATGGACACAATTCCCAATCAGATTATCCTTTGCATGTACCATACATAAAGTGCAAGTGTTATCAGTTGATGAAATAGTTGTATCATTTGAGCACAGATTTCTGCTGGACAAGCTCATGTTGGCCTCAGTCGCTGCAGAACACTACAGGGACTACAGCTGCTTCACTTCACCCCTGATAAGATCACCCAAAGTTCACTTGTAAAGAAAGAAATGAGTCGATTTCAACAAAACATGCCATTAACAAGTCCGTACAGCTGCCTCCACAACCCTGTAACATGTGAAACAGTGACCATCTGTCTTATAAATGCACGTTCATTAAGGCTACATTTCCAAGATGTTCAAGCAGATCCTCTCACACAATCTTCAGATGTTCTTTTCTTTGCAGAAGCTCATATATACAAAAACCAGACAGAACTGTATTCTTTACCAACATATCAACAAATCATCAAACCACAAGATAGAAACAACGGCCATGGTCTTGCCTGCTATATCAAGCGCAACATGCAGTGTCGGGAAATACCAGTACCAGACGTTACTTCCTTAGAAACGCTAGGTGTAGAACTGAATATTCCAAATTCTACACTCACTTTCATCGTGATCTACAAATCGCCTAAAGTTACTATTGCAGACCTCCTTCGAGACCTACAGATTATTCTGAAATCGATACATAACGTGCAAAAGACGATCATTCTCGGAGATTTCAATGTTGATGCTCTTGCCCCTGAAAGCCAGCCATTAAAACATTTAATGGAGCAGTTCACATTCAAATTCAATCATCCCGGACCTACCCACAACCACGGCTCCTGTCTTGACCATGTCTACCTGCCGAAAGACATTCAGAATATGTACAACTGCTGCACATTCCTTCCTACATACTTTTCTGATCACTTTTACGTGCATCTACAATTAGGAATATCAGCTTAGTTCTACAGCATCCATGGAATATTTATGTGAAAAAAATGACTATTTGTGAATCTGTTAACAAACATATACAATACAAACAGTGTGAATCAAGGACTTTGTGTGGAAAACCATTTACTGTACCACCATACAAAAATTCATGCTTAGGCAAAACTGTATAAACTATTGCTACTTAGGAAAAAGAGATTACATGAATACTGATCCAAAAACTGCTTTGTTTTATTCAGTGTACATATCAGAAGACTGTAATTCACATCAAACCATATAGGAACTATACATCTTATGTATGCAACTGCTCTTTGTACCTAACTGTTTCTATTATACATAATTAATAAAAAAAAAAAAATACACTTGTCCTTATTTGATATCTGAAAAATATATGGTTCAAGTTTATAACAAATAACCCACGGACTCTCATGGGCAACCCCATGAGTACCGCAAGCAATTCTTCTTTGAATTGTCCATCATACTCTAACGTATTAACACAATGGCTGCCACAAGAAAAGAGAGTTCATGGGGACATTAGTCATGACCTACAGATGACCCCTATTGATTTTCATAAATGTAGATCTAAGTTCAAGCACACATTGCAGGGGTGTCACTTGGCCGAAATTTAAAATCCAGAAAATCAGCCTAGAATTTGGGGGCCACAATCAAAAAAGTTTTAATTATTCATTAAATTATGTTTCTTTTGTAAGCAATATGCCAGAAAATAACATTTTGTAACAAGAACGTTTAAAATAACAACAAAACAACCTCTGATTTATATAAATACCAAAAGTTTTCTTGAGAGCCTAAATCCTAAAATCAGCAATAATCCTGAAAATTCACACCTCGGACATTGACAAAAAACCAGTACAACTGACAACCCATATTTAAAAACACCTTTAAGTAGTCAATGTTGTATTCAATTGGTTCAATGTATGTATGCTTGTGCCTAATAGATAGTACTGGACAACAAGATTTCGCTTATTCCCTTGTTGTGACCCTTCAAAGAAGAGGGTGCATAATGTTTTGCATATATCCGTCGCACCATTAGTCCATCCTCGAGATGGTTTTCAATTGATAGTTAAAAACGCATAGGCCTACGATCACCACACTTAATATGTCTATTGATCATGACTGCCATGACCGGCAGATGACCCCTATTGATTTTCAGGTCACTAGGTCAAAGGTCAAGGTCACAGTGACCTGAAACAGTAAAATGGTTTCCGGATGATAACTCAAGAACGCTTAGGCCTGGGATCACGAAACTTCATAGGGACATTGGTCATGGCTGGCAGGTGACCCCTATCAATTTTCAGGTCACTAGGTCAAAGGTCAAGGTCACGGTGACTCAACATAGTAAAATGGTTTCCGACCACCACCACCACCACCACCACCACCACCACCACAACCACCACCACCATTCACAGTGACAAAAAATGTAATCACACAATGGCTGCCACTACAACTGACAGCCCATATGGGGGCATGCATGTTTTACAAACAGCCCTTGTTACAATATTTGACTTAATACAATGTACATGTATGAAGGAAGCTTGCACTGATGGGAATGCGTTCAAATCTTCTGTCCATATTTTTAGAGAAATTTCACCGTTTTTTGTACATTAATTCTGTCTGGGGCTATACTCCTTCTGACCCATACAAAATATGTTTACAAAAAGTAAGAAAAAAAACTTAAATATAAAATTAAAACCTTCATACATGTTTACAGGATACGAAAGAGTTCTTCAAGAACACGTCTGAAGCCTGGTCAAACCTTGAAGAGCAGAAAAAAGTAGCTTGAAGAGGAACTGAAAAAAACAAATCGGCCAAACACCACGCGAGAAGGCATATAGAAATGAANCCACAATTGGATGGTCCTTTTTAAATTATTTATTTGTCTTTAAACCATATGCTGTAGACACATGCGGAAAAGCAAATTAAAACGCAACACCTTCTTTGACGGTTCAAAACCCTGTTGAGACAACCCCTGACAATTCACACATGCTTGAATCCATATTGGAGGGTACATTATACATTATGTCTTTGTTTTTCAACTGCATGCTGTGGACACATGCGGAACAGCAAATTTAAACGCAACACCTTCTTTGACGGTTCAAAACCCTGTAGAGTCAACCCCTGAACATTCACACATATTTGAACCCATATTGGAGGGTACATTATACATTATGTCTTTGTTTGTCACCTGCATGCTGTGGATTCATATGGAACAGCAAATTAAAACGCAACACCTACTGTGATCGCCTCAAAACAATGTTGAGACAACCGCTGACAATTCACACATTGTTGCACCGCTATTGGAGACTGCCCATGCCTCAGTTATTTTCGAGTCCATTCTAGTGCAATGTTATAAAGAGAAAAATATAAATATAATGGCTTACCATTGGGCTCGTGGCAATATTTACCACTTTTTGAAACCACATATACAAAATGGAAGATATGCCTTCAATGCTAAATGCATACTGTCACTTTCTAGATGTTGGAGGGGTGGTCGTAAAGTAAACAATGGTATTGTTATTAACCACGTGCACACGCCGAATATCGGAGCAGGAGAAGAGCATTTTCAAACTAAAACAAAGTTGGGTTAAGATTACACGATTTTCATTAAATGCCCAAACATATGCATTTATTGAGTTTTTATTGAGTTTTGAAATTAAACCCTTTTTTCCTTATAATGTTGTTTGTTTGGCTTAAAAAGTGTTTTGATTTAATGACAGAAACATTAACACAGGTCGCCGTGGCGTAGAGTATATGGTGTCCGCCTGGCGACCGGGAGGTCATGTGTTCGATCCACACAGTGGGAGCGTTCTTTAGATCTTCCCAAAAAGATACCAAGTACTAGTTCAACCCAGGAAATGGACTCGAGATTGGTTTAGTAAGCCTTAGGCTTTCGATGCAATCGAGCTGAAATAAATAGGGTTAAACTAACCTTAAAACAAACTTTAAGGATGGTTACTCACATTCTGAAAAAAAAATCATTATCTTAAAGGGAACACTTAACTTTAAAAATATATGGTTACTGTAAATTTTTTGGCAATGAAACATGAAATAAATGTTAACGTCTCAATATATGTGTCAGAAACCATGCAATAAGTTTTGTTGCGCCTTTTCACTAAGAATTATATCATAACGAACATTTCATCAATGATTATAATGATCGCCACCTTCCAATAGTCACCTTAAAAGATCACATTAACTTTAAAAATCGTGTACATGAACTATACTTTTTCAAATATATACCACATGTCATAATTTATTAAGGAAAATGCATTTCTATGTCGACCGTTTTTATTTTTATAAGATTGCAGGTGATCAAGCTCCGCGCCTTGATTTGACCAAAACCAGGCGAATCGAATCACTGCAAATATATATAGTAAACATCGATAGTGATGCCATTGCATAGTTAAAACTCCGTACGATGTAAGAAAACTCCCTGAATAACACCATAGTTTTCGTCGTAAATGATTCCAACACTCTTTGTCATGCAAATGGTGGGTAAAAGTATCATAATGTATGTGTAGTAAAAACTTAATTATGGCTTTTTTCACGTAGTTTTTGTTGGGTAAACTCGTGATTTTTAATATTCTGCATGTATCGTTTATTTGCATTTGTGAAGGGAAGTAACTATCACTGGTAAATCGATTTTGTTGAAAATTATGATTACCGGTAAAACAAATATTATTTTCCCTATGGCGAAAAATATATGATTTTACATTTGAACAAAGACTGAATTTCGCTCTCAAATCAAATTATATGTTGTTGTTGTCTTAAATATGGCAAATTGGTGTTGAAATGACTAATGATTCAGTTTCGTTCTTCAGATAGAGAATTAAAAAAGATGTTTGTGGTCTCGCTTGCTATAATCAAGACTACGAAAACATTTGATTTTGTTGACCCATTATTTATTGTTAGATCGGTCGGGTGATCGGGCGTTACGCCGTCGTTATCGATATGCATTACAATTATGAATTCAAGTCATACTTTCTGAATTTTCTGAGCCACTCGTTACGAAAATTTACATAACTGTTTTATGATCGTCATCAGACAGGAACATGCTATTTGCATCATTGAAGTGATATTACGATGCATAAAATGTGTCGTTTTCGAGACTTTCAAAACGTTATATATTTCATTGTGTACTTACAGAACTTTTATCATAACATAAAATCAAGAAAATTGTTCATAACAGTGCTCAGTTCTAGGAAAAATACCAATAACACGTCTTCAACTTTATTTAAATTTATAAACAACAAACAGCACTGAATGAATTTTAATTTCCAACAGTGATTGTTATACATTTAACCGTTGTTTTTTGCATTGACTTAAACTCGAAAATGTGCGAAATTCCACTGGCAGTCAATGTTCAAGCTGCATTATAATTGTGGCAAGAAATCTTGGTCAATACCAATCATAGACAGCTACTACACATTCAAATGTCAAGTGATTTTTGTTTCTTGATTGGTTAAAGACGTCACTGAATATCAATAGTCAGGTAAGTGTGCAAGTTACTTCAGACGCGTTTTGTGGCTTGTAGAGATATCGAATCCCGAGTGCCATTGGAGTAAAGACCTTTGTGTATAAAGCAGTGTTAGCATTGATTGTATGGTATGTGTGATTTCATAATTTGTGAAAAGTACATACAGTTTTTTTTTTAAATATAAAAATGTTATGCCATTATTAGTACATTAATATCGTTAGTTCGATTAATTTCTTCACTCGGAATTCCTTGAAAAATATTTGAATACGGTGGACTTGCGACTGTTTGAAAGGTTTTATTTTGAACACGAGATATAATATTGGAAGTTATAGGGTACCTGTTTTGTGTTTGTGTGAGCAAAAAAAAACTACCGAGGTGAATATGAACACATCAGAAATGACTGCAAACGGGAATTCGACGGATGGGATGCAATCAGCATCATCATTTTCATGGACTTTATTTTTATCATTAGGCTTGGTATGGATTCCGGGGATCGTCTGCAACATTATTGCACTCGTTTCCATCATCCGGGATATCAAGACGGCAGTTTTTCCCGCAATTTTCTTGCTTCTTATTCTCGTCTGCTGCGATTTGACAGCCGTCATTTTCTCGACTTTGAACCAAATTGTGGTATTTTACATTCAAAATGTGACACATCCGGTATGCGTCTTTTTGGCGACGTTCTACGTTTTCTTCAGAGTGGCATCCGCTTTAATGAATCTCATAATGGCGGTGGACAGGTACCTGGCAATTTGCCAACCGTTCTATTACAAACTAAACGTCACCGTCAGAACTTGGAAAGTAACCAGCCTTATCGCCTGCCTTTCTATAGTGATTTATTGTTTGTTTCCTGTGATGGGACTCGGTGACGTTAAAGTTTTGAAGACAGACGGAATTGTCAGATGTAGTTCGCTTGCTTACGCGTTAAAGCCGACGCAACGAGTTTTCGGAATGATGTTTCCGTTGCTTGGATTTTTG
Source organism: Dreissena rostriformis (assembly GCA_007657795.1). Lineage (NCBI taxonomy): Eukaryota > Metazoa > Mollusca > Bivalvia > Myida > Dreissenidae > Dreissena > Dreissena rostriformis. The sequence continues at coordinate 450,148 of VMBQ01000363.1, read as the reverse complement.
TGTACGCTAACAATTGTCGTCTTCAACATGATTGTCATTCGGGAACTTGTTCGACTTAAAAACCGCGTCGGAGATATAAGCTTGACGCTGGAAGGTAGTTCCAGCACCGACACTTCCGGTAATGCCATTGCAGCCGCCAAAGTAAAACCATTCGAGGTGAAGTTCGCGAAACTGATGGCGTGTCTCTCGACCGTTTATCTGGTGTGTGGAACACCGTACAATGTAAGTACTCGACTGTAAATATTATACTAAACATTTAAAGAGAATAAAGAGGCACACTCGACGAGACAGACAGAAGGACTGACGGACGGACAGACAGACATACATGCAGACAGACAGACAGGCAGGAAGGAAGGCAGAGACAGACATACAGACAGACAGACAGACAGGCAGGCAGACAGGCAGACAGACAGACGGACAGACAAACAGACTTTACAATCATTTATCGACACTCGACAATCATTTAACGACATTTGACAGTCATTTATCAACACTTGGTAATCATTTATCGACAGTCGACAATCATTTAACGACACTTGACAATCATTTTAGGACATTTGACAATCATTTATCGACACTCGATAACCATTTAACGAAACTACTGGCAATCATTTATCGACACTTGACAATCATTTATCGACATTCGACAATAATTTAACGACACTATGCAATTATTTATCGACAATTGACAATCATTTATCGATACTTGAATATCATTTAACGACACTTGACAATCATAAATCGACACTTGACAATCATTAAACTTCACTTGACAATCATTTATCGACAATCGACAACCATTTAACGAAACTGTTGACAATCATTTATCGACACTTGACATTCATTTATCGACATTCGGCAAATCATTTAACGACACTCTGTAATTATTTATCGACAGTCGACAATCATTTTACGACATTTGACAATCATTGATGTTATTTTACTGGCTTGCAATAATGCATCGAAAATAAATAGTTATAAAACAGCTTTAAAAACAAGTATGTATATAATATTTATTTTATGTAAGCATTCGTTAAGTTTAATTGTACGCTAGTTCAAACCAATTGGCATTTCCTCAAAAATAATAACACCACAAATTATAACAGCAAAACCAACAACAGTAAACCAAAAAAACACACAAAACATTTTCGTCATTTCGTCTGCGACGATTAGGACATTAAATTCAGAATATTTGCTCGCCAACAATGAGGATATATAATTTGTGTGTTTCCACTAACCAGACTTAATATAGTTTGTGTAAAAATCGTATACAGTTTACTGTATTCCTGGTTGATATGTTGATCACTTTTCTCCATCCATAAGGCAAAACACGTTTTTGTTTCCACATATCGCAAAAAACATATATAATATAGAAGTAGGTCGGCCATTTGATATGTTTCGTTTATTCATTTTTTAGTATACACAACTTATTTTCCCAATTTGGAAAGAAAAATCAATGACAGGGGTCTTTTAAATATTTTTATAAACAAGATTTATATATGACGCTTAATTTTGAGAATATTAAAATATAATTGAAAGAAGAAAAAATGCTTGTAAAATAAACTTGAAATATAAAAAAAGTTTAAAGACGGTCACCAAAATTTGATTTAGACAGAAGGAACTTTTGAATTTAGGTGTAAACGCTAAATAACCCTTTTTTTCCTGACATTGCCACATATATAAAGGATGTTGTAGAGAGATTTGGAATATCACTAGCATTTAATATTCTCATTGAGGATAAAATCTTATATAATGAAATGAGTTTTTTTTAATGATTTGGCTGACAAACATTTCCCGTTATTTTTGAGTTAATTAAAACAGAAAAAAAAATGTTTTTGGCCTCACGAAACCACCACTATGTTCGAAGACTTTCTTTAAAAGCTGCACAATTAAGTCTGCACAGATGAAATAATTTTGGATAAAATATGTCAACAGTTGCATCAATTCCACTCATTTCCTCGATTACTTTACTTTTAATATCAATAAGAGACCGTCTTTAAAAAATGTTGCACACTATTAGAATTGTGTTACCACTGTCACTGCCAAGACGAAAACGATTGAAGTTAAATTAACCCTTTATTGGAATACGTATGGTAAAAAGCTGAAAATATACAAGAAGAGAAAAAAGAAATACATTAAAACCGAATTATTACTACTAAACGATACAATAACAGTCAAGTAATGCATCTAGTTACGAAAATAAAGAAGCGAAACGAGGAGTACGAAATCAGGGTACGAAACATTGTTGTGTATTGAAATATCTACAATTCAATGTTACCTATCCACATATGTAGGTATGGATGGATCCCATCAATATAGGTGCCTCCGACAGGATACACACATATTTTGGAACATTTAACAGTAAAACACAACCTTTTTTCAGAGACCGGATAAATACACTGGTTCCCGGCGTTTTTCGCGGCTGAGTTAACAATCGGTCGAAACGGTCTCATGACCGTTCGGTCATTTTTACTACAGTTGGCTTAACATGAACTTATACGGTTTACTTAGAAATTCCTGTACTAACAAAGTCATAACGAGATCATATTTCAACAAAAAAATGTTAAATAACTTGCACCGTGAGGGGGATAATGGGTTAAAACTATATTTAATGTAAATGTGGGAAAAACCTCCGCTTCGAGTACGTAATATTTTCAACATCGAAAAATGAACCTAAACAAACTAACAGCAAGACAAAAAGGTTACAACACAACCACAAACTGTTAATGGTTGCGTCATTTGTGTGTATTAAAAATAATGGACGAAGACGACGCATATTTCTCAAGGATATAGGTAAACATATTTTCTCCATGGCGATGACGTAATTTTCTATTGAATGAAGATGACGTCATTTTCTAGCATTAAACTATATTGATAACTCCTATATTTTCATTACAGACATTGGTGTTAGTCATCCAATTTGACGTTGTGGTATCGCCTGCGATCGTGGGCCCCATGAACTTTCTGGCGGCTACCATCTTCACTGTGGACCCGATTGTCTACATACTTGTTCGCAAAGCCAACTGGAAACGCGTGAGGGAGATGGTGTGTCGGTTTTGTTTGTGTGACAGGTCAAATTATAATAATCGTGTATAATGCATCAATACGGCCTATGGTATGCCGTATAATGTCAATGCAGTATAAAGACATATTGAACGATTTATCGATCGTATTTGGGTGCTCCAAATCTACCACATCAACTCACTGGTCAACAGCGAGGTGCTTTATCGGAAACGCGTAAACAAATTAATGTTCCGAGCATGCGCACTGGAGACGATGACTGTCAAGGAATGAGAAAATGGTAACAACGTGACCTTTATAACATCACCATGTAAATGCTTTTATAATGTTAACATCATTTTTATTCGGTGCACGTACATCAATAGTGTAAGTTACATGATTTCGTTTTCAAGGAGGTATTCGTTAGTATTTTTAAGGCCATTTCTTAATAACTAGGTTTACATGTCCGACGAAATTCTTAGCACATTTTAAAATTATTTTGTTTTTCAATGAAAAACGATTTTTGTCCCGCTTGAATAAATGGGGCAATGTAACCGTTCTTTTTTAATTTCCTTTTCTGTTATTTTTCGCGTTCTTTTCACATTCCATCAATTGCCATCCCACCCACTTTAAATTGAGAAAATGTTAATGTCTGACCAATTTTATATTGTTATCATACAGCATTACAATTTTCATATTGTACTCAATGTTTATGCATCCCCTAAAATGAGAGGGACATATATACGTATATTCGATGTCAAAGGCTTCTGTGTCAAACTGCTTTTGGTTGGTTTGCTTTACTCCTTCAACAAGGTAGTTTTGCCATTTAACTTGTTTTCTGAGCTATTTCATGTTTTGAGTTACATTTCATTGTACACGTATATCTTCTACCTTGTGGGTTAATCACATTATGATTTATTTGATAGGGTATTATGAACAGGCTTATATTTTTAGAATCTACTATCAAGGTTGTGTTATAATGTTTGTGTAATATTTCATTAGTTCGAATCAAGACTGCCGCAGCCCTATACGCATGGAATACACAGTGATCAATGCGCCAAGTGTAGGCTGCAGTTTCTTAGCCCTCAAGTACAAACTTGCAAAATTGGAATGAAGTTGCATGGATATGACCTGAGTGGACTATGTGGAACTTCCTTTTAATTGTTGTGTGCATTTGAGTTAATTGAACAAAAGAAGAAAACACGAATAAGTATCCCGCGTTACAACGTTAAGCGGGGTGCTTTATCCTGGCGAACATAAGCAAACAAACCGGTTGTGTAAGCTAGTTTGTGGCTTTTAATAGGATTTAATAACTTTCAAATCTAGCGAAATTTTTCAATTTAAAATTCTAATTCATGTTTTGTATTTGAGTAACCATGCATATGTATATTATATACATTTCTTGGTTGATTTTTCGAACATGGTCATACTTCCAATATTCTGAAGAAAGTTAACTGTGAACACCGTCTTGTGGACGCAAGTCCATTAACGTGGTCGACATATATTCCAACCGAGTGAGTTGAAATAGTGTTCATATTTATAGAACCTTTAATTGCAATATATGATGAAATGTGTGGGAACGAATGAGATATTCATTTCATTCATATTTCATAGTATTACAGGTAGATCGTGCCTCAAAATAGTTGTAATTCTGTTGCTCTGGTCTCCTTCCTACCGTTGAGTAATTAAATAGTAATTAAATTGAATGCGTTTTTTATTCCCTTTTATTACTGTTTAATTTGAGTTGCAATTCTATGAGGTTAAATTTTATTAACACTTATATGTATCATGAATATTGCAGGGCCAAGTGTGAGATTGAGCGCTCTATAACCGGTTTAAACTCCCAGTGCTTAGCATTGACCGTTCCAAGGCGGTGATCCCAGCTTTATTCTACTATGTTGTTTCGTACTGTGCCGTACTGTACTGTTCTGGAAATTGGCCACTTGCCATAATTAAAGGACCACGAAGGTGTGTATAATAGGAATGCAATACTTCTGGAGCTTCTGTAGTTTCACTTCTTTATATTGTTATAGTTGTCCAATTAGTGTTGTCCAATTATTGTTACCGTCTTTGTTCAGGTTGGTTAACGTCTACAAATAAATTGATATACACATCAATGAACTGTGTTTACCATGAGCCCCTCACCACATTTTATTGTCCCCTACCGGTTTCACCGGAGGGGACTTATGGTTTGCGCTCTGTCTGTCAGTCTGTCACACTTTTCTGGATCCTGCGATATCTTTAAAAGTTCTTCATATTTTTTCATGAAACTTGAAACATGGATAGATGGCAATATGGACAAAATGCACGTCATTTCTGGTTGTTATTGCAACAAATATAAAAAAAAAATAAAAAAATAAATAAAAAAATCTGACAATGGTGGAGCTGGAAGGGGACATAATTGCTTGGCAATAGTCTTGTTTAATATACCTTCCACCTGAATTTCACGTCCATCCAAATAACCACATGAATCTTGGACAGATGAAATGCTGCAAATTCAATGTTGTTTAAGGCCAGACTAATGTTAAAGTATTTTGCATGAGCCCAATACATGAACATTGCAGTGATCATGGAGGGTGCGTAACACCTATATACTTGACCACCATAGACATCCGTATAGTCGAATTAAGTCTCGATGGAAACTTTTCTAGTCTGAGTTCAAGGTCTACCAGTAATATGTAAACCACCACCAACACGTCCTTATAATAAGAAAACACCCTGTTCGTGACAAAAATCACAAACATATATAAGATAAATAAAAAAGCACCGACTTCAGTGTTGTTTTCGGCTTAATTAAGGTTTATTCTATGAATATTTTGTTGATTTTGTTCACTAAGCGAAGGCAATTCAAAATGGCGGCATGTGCTTCGCCCGAGTAGATTTCGGGATTTTCGTGATCACTTAATTTTGAAAAAAAATGCGGTCGGGTAAACATAAACCGATTGGTTCATGAAATATATCAAATTGAAGCTTAGAAGATGTATTTTTTAATGATATAACTTTTAAATTTACATTTTATATCTATATGATGACAAGATTCCTATTTATTTTGGGTTCAGTAAGTCAAAGGTAACGGTCACATTTGGATCGATTTTGTAAAACTTGGTTTCCGCTGCATATTTTGAGGACTATTCTTTTTAAAGCCTTGGTATTCAACATGGTGATTAGTTTTTTATGAAGACCTAACACATGCATATTTTGCTTTCAGTAGGTACGTCAAAGGTCAAGGACACATAGGTCACTTATGTAATCATTGGTTTCTGATCTGTTCAGTATCTCGAGAATATCATTGCACATCGACTAGCTCACCTGTCAGCCGACTTACTTATCATATGATGTACACATTTTGTTTGACGAACCAATCGCATTAAACTTCAACACCTTATTTGAATTTATTATGAATGAATTTTAATGAAACTTATATATAAAATTTCTTTGTCATGAAGCAATGTCTTACCGTGTTCACTGTAAAGTCATTGGAGACCTTATTTTGAACAGTTGTTATCAATAAGACAATGTTTGGCTTGCAACATTCCCAGATTTACAATCAAGAGGGACATTAGATGCTTTCGTTACGAAAGCAGACATCTAGTTTTACCCATTTTCATTGAGGTCTATCATTACAAGGAACTATATTTATTGTATTTCTACTGTTTGACTGAAGATGTTTGATTGCAGGTCAAAAGGTTTATTGTTGCCTGCATTAAGCAGTGTCTTCACCTGCTTCCGCCGCGCTGATCTGTCCACATCATTAAGGATGGTCATTGGACTATCTGATATCCAATCGTAGCGTCAGAAACCGATTCATCACTCAGCAGTTCGCTAATGAACTCGGTCAATTATAGATATACTGAAACTAAGGAAAGTATCTTTCGTAAATTCTTTGATTATGCTGATAATGTTTAGCGAAAGCAAAATATAGATATAATTTGCATAACTCGCGACGCTGCAATGATTTTCGCCTATTGCATGTATTTATGATCATTTATATATTATTGTATCGATTCAAAACCGATTTTGACCAGGTTTTCGATGTCAACCTCTATAAAAAATATATTTCAATAAATGTATGTAAAGTTTATTTCTCGATATACGATTTATATGCAAAACAACGATCTATTCCGCGAACTGTCACTTTAAAGACATCTTTCACAAAGGAGTCAAAGTTTTTTAATTGTACTGGCAACATTAAGTACTTCAAAGAAATATTTATTAACATTTCTTGATTGACTACAGCAAAAACAAACTGGTAACCACAACTTTTGTTCAAATTTATGTAAATCTATTATTACGGGTCTTTTTGTATTCATGGGCATTATGCAACGATATATATTTGCGATATATAGAGTGATATATATTTTCTTAGCGAAGGCGTGCGTTGTGCACGTTTTGAAAAATATCCATTGTTCTGTTCCATTATCTTGTTCAAATAAAAAGTCATCAACATTTTATTTTAACATAAATTGCTCTAACAATTCATATAATGAACAATAATATTTGATGAATGAAGTTCTTTTAATTGTACCAGTCGGGTTTATTATAATGAATATTTTACTATTTTGCTTAAAGAAAGAGGTGAACGATGTTCTTGCTGTAAATGTTTTTAATCGCAGAATTCTATATCTTCTTACAATTAGTACTTTATCCGATCACTTGAGTGTATATGATGATAATCTTGGAATTAAAAAAAATGTGTAATTCATTATAACGTTATGGTGTAATGCATTTGATTAAAAATAATGACATGCGCATGATCTTTCAATTATATATTTTGATCAATTATTAAAGTGATCATCAGATTCCAATTCGCATTCAGAGATCACATGAACTTTGACAAGTGTCTGCTCAACAAGCACACACCTTTCCCAGAGTCAACGTATTTGACTATGGAATACTCCGGTATGTTAAATTTACATATGTACAAGAAACCTTCACATGTTTATTGTACACATGTTTTATGCTCAATTTTCAAAGACGATGTAAATCAAAATAGTGTAACACTTATTTCACTTCGCCCTGTGGTGATTTAAACGTTTATTGTGATTGCATTGAAAACTTATTGCGATAAATTGCGAGTGACTTATGATGTTATTTCACGCATTTGAACATTTACCCAGACAAACTGTCGATGCTTTTATATACCGTATATAGTTATGGTTCCGTGTGACAAATTCATATTTCATTATATGCTTACACGAATATCTTCGAAATAAAATAACAGTTTGATAACTGATAGCCGTATTGTATCATCTTGTTTATTTTCATGACGTCATTATACTCAGGGCCGGCGCCAGAGTATTTGGCACCCAAGGCGAACCTGTCGCACTTGGGCCCCAACCCCTCCAACCCCGCACTACTGCAACTGATTATTGCATTAATATTTACTTGAATGAAATGCCGTGCTGCTGTTTGTTTCAATTCGTATTAACATTCAATATAATATATACATGTATAATGGTATAGTATGCAATTTCAAAACTTTATTTTTTGCGCTTTTGCTTAAGCAAATGAAGAAATAATTTCCATATAGGTATGTGGAAATCAGATATGTAAGTAATCAGGTATATCGGTCGTCTTGCCAGGTAGGTCATGGTGTGTTTTTTTATAATCGAAACTGTTCCCAACTGTTCTGGCTCACAAAGGCCGAGTTACAAGAAAAACTGATCGATCAGTGACCATGAAATGCTTCCTTGTGTTCTATGTTTAATGTAAGTTTACAAATCGCTCATTATTGCATTGCAATAAACAATGATTAGATAACACTTTAATATGTTTGAATATTATTCCGAAAAATTCCTTTTTCTTTGAAAATCACACAATACGGTTTTGTAGAGAACAACACACATATAGGATTATTATAGGATTTATTAAACATAACGACCGAGTTATTCTTAGCACAATGCCAGAACCGACACGTGTATTCGTATATGTCACATACCTAAAATCCTTGTCTATGTGTCGTATGAACATGTCTGCACAACTTTCAGGATTTCCAAACCGTGAAGATCCTTAAAGTTGTGCTACACAAAATATACTGACAAGTAGTTCTTCACTTGACCACTTGATACCTGAAGAAGAAGAGAAAATGAAACATTTTTATTCTGCTACGTTTATTGATTTTATTTTATTTTAATTGCAAACATTCCATTTATTAATTCGGTCCTATTGACGGGAAATTTTCTCTAAAGTCAAACAATGTCAACAAAGGTCACAATCTGGGTACGAAAGCTTACGACAAAAAAAGAAGGAGAACTTTGAACAAATACTTTTCAAGACAAATTATCTAAAATGATTCGTTAACGTATACTTTAAGATGTGTGTGACAAATCAACATATTCTCTGATCTCGCTGCATTGGAAAGTTCTCCATTAATGCATGCTATTTGTAAATGATCGCTAAGATAAGACATCATTAGTGTAAGTGGCTTACCGATAATTCCAAAGTCATTTTCGAGACCAAAGATCAGAGTGCTTTGATCGACGGTGCCAAAGGCAGAAGAGAGGCCAGGTTATAAGAGGATAGTAGCATGTTCTGATTTAAAGACTGGAAGATGTCACTCTGAGTTTTGAGCAAAACAGTCTCTGTATAGTGAAACTTTGTATATGCCTACTGATGTTTGTGTGACGATTATTACGCGATAAATTTTCTACTTAATGTTTAGTATAGCCGTGTATGTATAGAGTCTTATCCCCAGGATTTAATTGGAGATGTCATTATTTGTTTCACTTCCTGTGATGTAGTAGGAGTAAAATCTTTCAGATGATTCTCTCATGATATCTTAATAGATTCCATGTTAATAAAATGGTAACCAAATTTATTTCTTGGAGATATTTTGCATTCACTGGTTTCTATTTTTAAGTGAGAGTCACTTTAATCTTGAGCAAGATTAACGCAATATAGGTTGTTGTGACGGGGGCGGGATATGATATCATTTAAGACACCTTCAAAGTTGTTGGTAATCTTAAAAAACAAATTTGGTAATGGATTTTACTATGTCAGAGTTATATTTATAGTTAGCTTGTCAAATTAGTAGTGTGTTAGTTATTGCACGTAGAGTACGTCGCTCAAGCTGATGTTTCAGATGTTAAGCCTCATCAAGTCCTTTTAAACGACAGACAGATGGCATTAGAAGAATGGTCTGTGTACGTAACGGAGCATGTTTGTTGACAAATGCTGGCAGAAAAGACAGTGTTCACATTACCATGTTCGTGAAGATATGTACATTTTAAAGCATGATGTTGAAATTCTGATGTCTTGATATCAGTAGTGTATCGAGCGATATTTTCTGAATGAAGCAGTTTTGCTGACGGAAGCATGTCTTGACACTTTAACAACGAACGTCATGAGGAGATGGTCATGTGATACTTTTCACGAATTATCAGACAGTCGAGAGCCATTAACTTCCTCGTTACATGTAGACACTATGCTCTCGTTATCTCAAGTAATTACAACATCTAAAGTATTTTCATCAATATGTGTTGGTTCATTGAAAGGTTTCCGCATTTCACACGCGTAACAGCGCTAACGAGTCTTGCAGAATAGTTTTTATGTGGGCTTAACTAAATGGAAATTTAAGTCACCAGTAATTATGCTTTTTTAATTTGCATCTCTGGGTCCTTAATTTCGTATTGATGGTGGTTTACATAATACGGGTAGTCCTTGAACTCGAATTGGAGAAGTTTCCATCAAGACATAATTCGACCATACGGATATCTATGGCTGTCCAGTATACGCACCATACATAACCACAGAAATGGACATGTGAAAAGTGCCATGTTTCGTCATCAGCAAGATAAAAACTATTTGAAATGATATAGTCATATATAGCCCGAGTTTGCTCTTGACAGATCTTGAGCTCAGGCAACATACATTTATATTAGTATGGCCTTAAACAACATTGAATTTGAAGCATTTCATTTTCCTTTCCCAAGATTTGGTGGTTATTCGGATGGACGTTAAATTTATGTGGAAAGTAAATGAAATAAAAAGTGGTGAGGGGCTCATGGTAAAAACAGTTCATTGATGTGTATATCAATTTATTTGTAGACGTTTACCAACCTTAACAAAGACGGTAACCATAAGTGTACAACCATAATTTCACCACCATAACAAACATTAAAAACTATGAAATAAGAATTAAATGAATATCTAATTCATTTCCACACATTTCATCATATAATACAATAAACGTTTCTATTAACATGAACACTTTTTCAACTCACCAGGTTGGAATACATGTCGACCACGATACTGGTGTTGACAGTAAACTTTTCAGAATATAGGAAGTGCAACCATGTTCGAAAAATCAACCAAGAAATGTATATAATATTCATATGCATGTGTACTCAAATACAAAACATGAATTGGCATTTTACATTAGCTAATTTCGTTAGATCTGAAATTTATTAACTCCTATTAATAGCCAAAAGCTATTTTACACAACCGGTTTGTTTTCTAATGCCCGTCAGGACAAAGCACTCCGCTAACGCGGGATACTCATAAGTGTTTTCTTCTTTTGTTCAATAACTCAAATGCACACATCAATTAAACGGAAGTTCCACTAAAATCCACTCATATATGACTCAGGTCATAGCAATGAAACTTCATACCAATTTTGCAAGTTTGTACTTACGAATTACAGCCTACACTTTGCGCATTGATCACGAAATTGCAGCCTACACTTGGCGCATTGATCACGAATTGCAGCCTACACTTGACGCATTGATCACGAATTGCAGCCTTCACTTGGCGCATTGATCACGAATAACAGCCTGCACTTGGCGCATTTATCACGAATTACAGCCTACATTATTATTCGTGTTTATATCATTAATTTCGCATAATTACAAACTAAACAAACTCATATTGACAACGCCAAAATTGATGTTTCGACAAAAGTAGTCTAGATCCCGGAAACTATCGATCCTCTGCCAGAGTTGTCTCTCGTCAATACTATGAAGTCAAATTTGGATTGGTCCCATATAAGTCGAAAACGTATAACCATGCAAGAAAGCGAGGCCGATTATCGCCTTCTATATTTACTTGCAACTAAGCCCAATGCACTTAGACAAACATAGAATGTGAATAAAATAAAGAACTGTAGTATGCATACACAATTACAATTTTGAAGTAAGCAAGCAGAACATGTGAAAGTACTAAATAACACGCAAACAGGAGCGATATTATTTTAGAGACTGAACATTCTCATTTAGAAACATAAATGAAATGCAGTTAGCATTTAGCACAGGGCATATGCAAATAACGCAAGAATTTCATTAAGTAGCATGCATATACTGGTGGATTAATCCTTCCATAACTGTCACTGATAAAATATAAGGCGGTATATTATCGCAAAATGCACGGTACAGATTTGTATAATGATTCAGTTAATCTAACAATTAATAACGGGTCAACAAAATCAAATGTTTGAGTAGTCTTTTTATAGCGAGCGAGGTGACAAACATCTTTTTTGATTCTCTATCTGAAGAACGAAACTGACACCAGAAGTCATTTCAACACCGATTGTCTATATTAAAGACAACAGAAATATATAATTTGATTTGTGAGAGAAACTCAGTCTTTGTTCAAATGTAAAATCATATATTTTTCGCCTGTAAGCTCCACTATTTTAGTTATTTTGAAGGCTTTGACAACCACTTCTCGAGCATGTCACGATTGTCTGTGATAAGTGGGATATGTTGTGTACGAAAAAGAAGAAAAAGGAGTTTAAATAGGTGATTAAGATCTACTTAACTGTTAAACATCAAATGAATTGACTTTACTTTGGCGATTTTAGGGGCGGGGGCGTACGCCGCGTCTGCCCCCCCCCCCCCCACCTTGGATTCGGTTATGGTTCATGAACACTATTGTTAAAGTTAATGTGATCTTTTAAGGTGACTATTGGAAGGTGGCGATCATTATAATCATTGATGAAACCATATAAATGAAAGGCCATACGTATTCTGCTATGTTCATTATGATATAACTCTTAGTGAAAAGGCGCAACACAACTTATCTAATAAATATATTGAGACGTTAACATTTATTTCATGTTTATTTGCAAAAACAATTTACAGTTAACATATATTTTTATAGTTGAGTGTTCCCTTTAAGATAATGATTATTTCAGAATGTGAGTAACCATACTAAGGTTTGTTTTAATGTTAGTTTAACCATATTTATTTCAGCTCGATTGCATCGAAAGCCTACGGCTTATTGAAACACTCTCGGGTCCAATTCCTGGGTTGAACCAGTACTTGGTGTCTTTTTGGGAAAATCTAAAGAACGCTCTCACTGTGTGGATCGAAAACATGACTTCTTCTTCTTCTTCCGGTAAAGGTCAGGAGTCTTGATAGACTGTAGGGTTGACTTCCCGGTCGCTAGGCGGACACCATATCCTCTACGCCACGGCGACCTGTGTTTATGTTCCTGTCATCAAATCAAAACACTTTTTAAGCCAACCAAGCAACACTGTTAGCNAAATAAAAAAAAAAAAAAAAAAAAAAAAAAAAAAATCAATAAAAAAAAACTCAATACATGCATATGTTTGGGCAGTTTAAGAAAGTCATGAAATATTAACCCAACTTTGTTTTAATTTTAAAATGCTCTTCTCCTGCTCCGATATTTAGCGTGATCACGTTTATAACACTACCATTTTCACTCTACTGTCACCCCTCCAACATTTAGCTAGTGACAGTATGCATTTAGCATTGAAAGTATATCTTCCATTTTTTATATGTGGTTTCTAAAAGTGGTAAATATTTCCACGAGCCAATGGTAAGCCATTATTTTTATCTTTTTCTTTATAACATTGCACTAGCATGGACTCGAAAATAACTGAGGCATGAGATGTCTCCAATAGCGTTGCAACAATGTGTGAATTGTCAACGGTTGTCTCAACATTGTTTTGAGGCGATCACAGTAGGTGTTGCGTTTTAATTTGCTGTTCCATATGAGTCCACAGCATGCAGTTAACAGACAAAGAAATACTTAATAAAGTACCCTCCAATAGCGGTGCAAAAATGTGTGAATTGTCAAGGGTTGTCTCAACATGGTTTTATATATATTTATTTATTTATGTATGTATGTATGTATTTATTTATATTCCATATGTTTGCTAAATAGCTTGTAGGTATGCTTTTATTTCATGCGATATATTTACTAGCACATGAAGGATATGCTTGTTGATTTTAAAATACGCTATTCATTTCAGGATAAGCAATATAAACATATTTTTAATAGCGCATGGCACAGAGGGAAAAAATAATGTATATTATATAAATTAAAAATGATTTGATAGAGTCTCATACTATTTTTTGTATTTTGAGTTATAAATTATGTTGTCCATATTTGAATAGGAAAAGTGGTGCATTTGTAACTGTTATTGGCCATTTTCAAGATGATAAAACACATATAAAACATCCATTAATAATTTTCATCTAACGAATTCGACTGTCGGCCATTGTTAATGTTATCGGGTTAAACCATATGTCACCACTACTCCTCTTTTATATTATGAGTGAGGAATATAATATGTTTTGACAGAACAAACTCTGAAGAAGAAGCTTGAAGGACAAAACATACTTAAAACGTTGTCAACCAAGCACCATGTAATTTATCGAACACTCCCTTCAAACTGTGTTTGGGGGTATAATGACCTCATGAAAAAACACAAGACGTTAATATATGTTCATCAATTATCTAACTGTTGTTTCATTTCATTTTTTCGACACATTTTATTTTTAGATTTCAAAAAAATATACAATATGAACAATAACATAATACTGTTATGCAATCAGAGATGAATTCCCAAACATATGAAACACATCTAAAGTTTTCTATATCATAGATGGCAATGACTTTTTAAATATTCTACAAAAGTATGTGCGTGTAAAGTTTTCTGTATATAATAAACTCTTAACGGTGAAAATCTTACATTTGGTAATATAAATGAGTTTCTAGCTAGAGAATATCTTTAGATGAGATAATATAACAGTACAAGACAAGAGATGCTTTATGGCAACTGACCTTTAAAGTTTACTAACGAAGTGTAAAGTGAAAAGAAGGCTTCATCGTTTATAAGTTTAGAAATGTTTACATCATTGGATCAGGTTAACACTTTAAGTATAATACGATTGCATGTAATTTTGTGTTGGACAAAAAACTGTTTTTATATATTATATATATAATAAAGAAGAAGAAAAAGACATATTCCAATGCGTATAAACAAAACAATTATTATCAATTGTAATAACTGTTGAACAAGGCAGAGAGAAACAATAATAGGTGCACATACATTATGATACATAGGTCCTAAATTTAATTTTATTTAAATATCGTTACACTTAAATAGTATTTGTAAAAAGTTGTAAAGAAAACAACAACAACATTCGTCATATTTAAATTCTAAGTTTGTGAGACAAATGCATTAAATAATTCCCATTCACTGTCAACGGATTCTAATTTATGTTTTGAAGTTGATATTTTTGTCAAGTCATCATATTCATACTTTATGTTTTTCTTAGTTCATGTTATGTTTGGAATGCATTTATTAAGTTTATACTTGTATAAGTAATGGTTAATAAACAAAATAAAGTTATTGATAGCTCTAGCATGTTTTATTGGATATCCAAGTAGAAAAATGTTCATATTACTGAAAGGTAAGGATTGTTCTGGTAACCTTTCATCAAAACATTGCTTTAGATATGGCATTCCCAAAATAAATGTGGTGTACAGTCTTTTTGCACCAGATTCTTTTTTCAGTATAAGTTTTTATAAGGGAGTTAAACAAAGTTTCGATAATGTGTTGGGTAGGAAAAGATATACAATATGTTTTCACAAATATATCTATTGCTCGTATTACACCTGTATAATTAATAAAATTTATGTTTTTGTAACATTGTAAGTTTCAATGCAAATAAAACTGAGATTTTTTTTTTTTTATTTAAAAATGCATTTGTTGGGTTGGGAAATTATATGAACAGGTAATTGAATAATGACACAATAAGTGTTTTTAACATTACAATCTGTCCAATTTGTGTTAAAATACTTCTTTTTCATAATATTTTTCATTTTAACAATTTTTTCATCGTAATTTATGTTTTTACATTTTGACAGGTCAACATTGAAATATATTCCAAGCATTTTTTTAGCTGTGTTGCATCCAATTAAATTTCCAATATGTTTTTATGAACAGAACAAAACAGAACAGATATTTTATTTGATTTGTACATAGTACATCATCATATACACATATTATTATATAACATTTTATTACATCACGTATATCAGTATAACATAGAAACACGAATTAATGGACATTTCAATATAACATAACACAGCATGTAAAGAGGATGATCAGTTTTCGTTAACATTTATAATTTCGTTTCTTATTTCCAAGCTTTCTTTAATATATTTTGCAAATTTAATCAATTTTATATTTTATTTTATGGTAGGATATCATGCAAATATAAATTTATCACACGGAACCAAGACTATATCTATCATATCATCGGCAGTTTCTCTGAAAAAAGCAACAGTTCAAATAGATGTGGCAAACAGCATAAGTCAATCACAATTTATTGCAGTACGTGTTCAATGCAAGCAGAAAATAAACGTTTAAATCATCACAGGACGAAATGAAACAAGTTTTACAATATTGGATTTTAATCGTCTTTGAAAATCAAGCATAACACATTTGTACAATAAAAATGTGAAGGCTGTTTATACATATGTCAAGTTAACATACCGCAATATTCCATATTCAAATGTTTTGACTTTGGGAAAGGTATGTGCTTATTGTGTAGACAATAGACAAAGTTCGTGTGAACTTTGAAAGCGTATTTGAAGGTGATGATCATTAAAATAATTGATCAACATATATAATTGAATACCTATTTAACTAATTGTATGTGTGAAATAAACTATCATTGATATATATATATATATATCAACGGATAAGATAACGGACGACTTATGACCCAGTGATCAGGGCAAAAATGTTAAGCGCCTTTGAACACACGTCTCGAGTGTGAAAAGGGCGCTATATAAATGTGGAANTAAAAAAAAAAAAAAAAAAAAAAAAAAGCCGCAACAGAAAACACAATTTTACAAAACTTTCACCAAATATTATTCATTTGAAATCCAGTAACTTTCTGGCATCGGTTTTTATTGAAAAAAAATGAATCCGGTCAGTTAGTTTAAACATACTTTAAACATATGTCATTTAGTAATAGTACGAAAAAACACATATCATGATGTTGATTTATGTGAATAACAGTAACACCATAACAGTATACTGAATTATACATAAGTTAATTTCCGGATTATCATCATATACACTCAGGTGATCGGATGCAGTACTATTTGTAAGAAGATCTGCGATTCTGCGATTAAAAACATTTTCGGCAAGAACATCGTTCTCCTCTTTCTTTTAGCAAAATAGTAAAAAAGTCAATTATAATAAAACCGACTGGTACAATTAAAAGAACGTATCCCATCAAATATGATTCTTCATTATAAGAATTGTTAGAGCAATCTATTTTTAAATAAAATGTGAATGACTTTGAATTTGCACACAACAATGGAACAGAACATAAAAGGGTGTTTTTCAAAACTTGCACATAGCACGCCTACGCTAAGAAAATATGCCACACGATATACCGCGAATAACCGTTTCATAATGCACATAAATACAAATGTGAGACCCGTACTTATAAATAGAAATAAGTCTGAACAAAAGTTGTGGTTACCAGTTATGTATTGCTGTAGCAAAACAAGAAATGTTTGTAAACATGTCTTTGAACTACTTGATGTTGCATTTGTTAACAAAATTACAAAAAAAAAATTACTCCTTCATGAAAGATTCCCTTAAAGATATTGCTTTCTCGTCAAACTTGCTCATGTTTTACATACAACTATAAAAACACTAAGCATATATAACATCGGAGGTTTTAATCACATGCCATGCAATCAAAGAATTTCAAAAAAAGACCTTCCTGAATTTCAGTATATCTCTTATTGACCAAGTTCATTAGCGAACTGCTGAGTGATGAATCGGTTTCTGACGCTACGATTGGATATCAGATAGTCCAATGCCCATCCTTAATGATGTGGACAGATCAGCGCGGCGGAAGCAGGTGAATAATCTGCTTAATGCAGGAAATAAAAAAAAAATGACCTGCAATCAAACATTTTCAGTCAAACAGTAGACGACAGGTAGCTCTTAAAGTTTTTAAGAAATATAATAAATATCGTTTCGTGTTATGGTAGTCATCACAGAAAATAGGTCAAACAAGATGTTTGCTTTCGTAACGAAAGCACATAATGTCCCTCTTGATTGCAAATCTGGGAATGTTGCACGCCAAGCAAAGGAACCTTGTTGAAGGAGTGGATCAAACCAATCAAATGCACTTTGAACCATAATCATTGCCCTTGAATATACCTGTATATGTCCTCTCCTTTACACTATTGTTAAACATGCATCGAATACAATAATGTTAACACAATAAAAGATTGACATGGTGATGTTGTAACGGTCCCGTGATCACCATTTTCACATTCCTTGACAGTCATCGTCTCCAGTGCGAATACTCTGCACATTGATTCCTGCAAGAGATTTTATATGGTACACAATGGATCACCGCATTACGATAGATAAAACGTTAAATATGTCTATTCACTGAATTGACACCATTATGCATTCCATAGGCCGCATTGTTGCATTATACACGATTATTATAATTTGACCTGTCACACATACACAAACGACACATCATTTCCCTTATTCGTTTAAGGGAGGTTTTGCGCACAAGTATGTAGACAATCGGGTCCACAGTGTAGATGGTAGCCGCCAGAAAGTGAATGGTGCTCACGATCGCAGGGGATACCAGAACGTCAAATTGCTTGACTAACACCAACGCCTGTAAAAACAATATACATGTACACGTGTTTTCAATGTGACATTTTATGCAAGGAAAATGATTTCATCTTCATGAAATATAAAATAACTTCACCATCGTGGAGAAAAATACCTTTACCAATACCCTTGTGAAATATAAGTCGTCATCGTCCATAATTTGTATTACACAAATAAAGACGCCATCATCAACACTTTGTGGTAACACAATTCTAAAAGTGTGAAACATGTTTTAAAGACGGTCTCTCAGTGATATTAGAAGCAAAGTTATCGAGGAAATGAATGGAATTGATGCAACTGTTGACATGAATTATCAGAAATTATTTCATCTGTGTAGACTTAATTGTGCAGTGCAAAAAGTAATAATGTACGATACATTAAAAGATGAGATATTTGATGTTTCGGTCGTGATATTTTAATCAATACAAACTCATAATTGTAAAAAAAATACGGTATTTTAGAACTTTTCTTTTTTCGTCATTCGTGGTTGAGCACAATATTTGATGTTTGTTTTGGAAATCGCTGTACAACAAGTATCTCACCATTGACAACTATTAAAGAAGTTTTTTTTTCTTCTTTCCAGCATATTATAATATACTCAAAATTAAGTGTCATATATAAATCTTTGTTATAAAAATATTTAAAAGACCACTGCCATTGATAAAGAGAATAATAGGTTAGTGTTGATAATAGATCAGGTTTATCATGCGAGGCTTAGAAAACAAAAAGCACGAGCCTTGGCGAGTGCTTTGTCATTTTCGTGCCGAGCATGATAAACCTGATCTATAATCAACACTTACCTATTATTCTATTTATCCCACTTTTTATTCAGTAAACCTTTTTATTTAAACAAAAGAAGTTTAACTTGTTATTTTCGCTTGATTAATGACGACATTTTGTCGAAAATATGACGTCATTTCGTGCCGTGTATTATAGCAGAAATTTAATCAACGGGGCTATAATCAACCGAAATCGCTGTAAAAGTGGGATAAAATCCTTTCTGAAGTGGGAAAATAAGTTGTGTATATTAAAACATGAAAAAAAAAAAAAAATTATCAAATAGCCGACCTACTTCTATATAATATATGTTTTTGCTGTATTAAATGGAAACAAACACGTGTTTGGCCTTATGGATTGCAAAAAGTGATCAAAATGCCAACCAGGAATACAATAACATGTTTACGGTCTAAATACAAATTGTAATAGGTCTGGTTAGTGGAAATATACAAATTGTGTACGCTTCCTTTTGCGCGAGCAAAATGTTAGTTGTTTTAGGTTTATTGTTCTTGTTTTTGCTGTTGTAATTTTTGTAATTGTTGTTTTTTGAGATAATTCCAATTTGTTTGAATTAAAGTTCAATTAAAATAATAAACGAATGCTGTAATTAAAGAAATATAATTTACATAATTGTTTAAAAAGCTGTTGTATAATTATTTATTTTTGATGCATGATGGCCAGCCTGCAAAACAACAATTCGACATCGAAATCTTCAAACGTTGAGTTTCATTTAATGATTGTCGATTGTAGTTTCGTTTGCCGTAGTGATTTTCATGGCAAATGGCAACATACAACATCCACTTAACAATTAACAGTATAATTTATGTTTAAACATGTCTACAATCCTTTGGTATGTCCGTTTAAGTGCGTATTTCGATATTTTTTTCCGGCTGTACATGCTCTCTAAACGCCTGCCGTTGTTTTTATTGTCTGTTTAATGGTCTGTCTGTCTGTCGAAATGTCTGTCTATATGTTTGTCCGTCCGTTTGTCCTTCTGTCTCTCACGTCCAGTGTACCTCTTCATTATCTTTAGTATAATAATGTACAGTCGAGCACTTACATTGAACGGTGTTCCACACACCAGATAAACGGTCGAGAGACACGCCATTAGTTTCGCGAACTTCACCTCGAATGGTTTTACTTTGGCGGCTGCAATGGTATTACCGGAAGTTACGGTGCTGGAGCTCCCATCAAGCGTCAAGCTCAAAGCTCCGACCCGGTTTTTAAGTCGAACAAGTTCCCGAATTACAATCATGTTGAAGACGACAATTGTTAGCGTACACAAAAATCCAAGCAACGGAAACATCATACCGAAAACTCGTTGCGTCGGCTTTAACGCGTAAGCAAGCGAACTGCAACTGACGCTCCCCTGTGTCTTCAAAACTTTAACGTCACCGAGTCCCATCACAGGAAACAAACAATAAATCACTATAGAAAGGCAGGCGATAAGGCTGGTTACTTTCCAAGTTCTGACTGTAACGTATCGTGTGTAATAAAACGGTTGGCAAATTGCCAGGTACCTGTCCACCGCCATTATGAGATTCATTAAAGCGGATGCCACTCTGAAGAAAACGTAGAACGTCGCCAAAAAGACGCATACCGGATGTGTCACATTTTGAATGTAAAATACCACAATGTGATTCAAAGTCGAGAAAATGACGGCAGTCAAATCGCAGCAAACGAGGATAAGAAGAAGGAAAATAGCGGGAAAAACTGCCTTCTTGATATCCCGGATGATGGAAATGAGTGCAGTAATGTTGCAGACGATCCCCGGAATCCATACCAAGCCTAATGATAAAAATAAAGCCCATGAAAATGATGATGCTGACTGTATACCATCTGTCGAATTCCCATTCGCAGTCATGTTTATATTTACCACTGTAGTTTGTTTGTTTGTGTGCGTTTTTATGTGCGTTTTTTGTTGTTGAGTTTTTGCTTACGCAAACACAACACCTGAATTCCCGTTTGCAGTCATAGCTGAACTATTTATATTTACCTCGGTAGTGTGTTTTTGTGCTGTTTTTTTTTCAGACACAAACGCAACCCATGTACTCTTTAACTTATAATATTATATCTCGTGTTCAAAATTGCACTTTTAAACTGTCGCAAGCACACAGTATTAAAATGTTTGTCAATGGTTTCCGAGCGAAGAAATGAATAATATGATTAAAATAATAAATGTATAACAATATTATATAAAAATATATACTTTTCACAAATCATGAAATCTCACATTCCATACATGATATTAAATTTTGCTCATATTAATCACAATTGAACAAACAAAATTAACTCACACTGCGTTAGACACGAACGCCTTCATTACAATGGCACTCAGCATTCGATTTCTGTACAAGCCACAAAACGCGTATTAAGTAACTTGCACACCTACCTGATTATTGACATTCATTTACGTCACTTACAGACAAGTGCTTCTTTTGCCACTGAAGCCGCTAACAGTTTCACTTGCTAGCTTAAATAAAATAAAAAAAAAAACAATCTCTAACTTCGGTGAATTAATCACTCAAGGAAAATAAGTGCTTGACAATTAAATGTATAGTTAAGAATGTGTTTTCGTCGTAGCTGTTTAACCAATTTATGCCTAGCGTCTAAAAAAAAGGCCTTGGCAAACAGCGTAGACCCAGATGAGACGCCGCATGATGCGGCGTCTCATCAGGGTCTGCGCTGTTTTCTTAAAGGAATTTCTGTAAGAAATATTCTAAATATAGAAATAAATATACTAGACATCCCTCATTTTGGAATTAAATTGATCCAATTTAGAACGATGGGAAAGTCAACTAGGCATAAATGGGTTAAGATGGTTATTGGCAAAGCTTTCGTAACATGAGTTTAAGGCAATGCGAACAACGCTTAAATGTATAACAATTACTGTTCGACATTTAAATTCGTTTAGTTGTTTTGGGTATTTAACATTAAAATAAAGTTGAAGACTTGCTATCGGTATATTTTCTAGAACTGAGTATATGTATGAAGAGTTTTATTGATTGTATGATATGATAAGATTGCTATAAGTACACAAAGAAATAAGTGGCGTTTTTAACAAGTGTACACAACGACATATTTTATACATCGTTATTTATATTATGCAAATTTCGGGTTGCGAAGTAGGTTACTATCTTTCGACGAACCGATATGATGCACGTTATGTCTGCCTTTTATAATGTTTAGTTGTTATGGGGTATGGCAAAAAGGACTAATAAACTATAGTACAATGTGTTTTGCTAGTTTAAACAAGAGCTGTGTTTGTGAAACACAATGCCTCCTACTGCGCTTTGAAGCCGCACGGCAGCTATTTTAGCAACAAGGTTATATTTTGAATGTAAATGTCACAGTGACCTTGACCTTTGACCTAGTGACCTCAAACCATGTTTGATTGTAGATCTCAATGAGATGCATGAACATGTGAAGTTTAAAGAAAATAGACCCAAGAGTTTTCATTTTATGAGCAAGGTTAAAGTTTTGGGACAGACACACACATACAATGACAGACAGGCCAAAAACAATATAACAACAAACGTCTCTGAAGGATGTCTTCTTCAATGGGCTACAGCTTTGTTCTTCTCCATAATTCTTCGTTGGAAATCTTGTTGTGCCAGCAGATCTTTGCAGCAGATCTTTGGGATCTTCCTGAGGCCGGAGTTGATGAAGACCTGTATTGTATTCCTTTAATCCAATTTCGCTATAAAAGGTTTGGTTGAAACGTAAACTGGCAAATAAAATTAATAAGAAATAAATGGATTAAAATTGCATAACAAAAACAACAACAGAAAAACATAACAGAATTCTCTGAAAGTAAATCAGGTGGAATATGTCTCTCTGTTAAACACGCAATCTGCGATTAGGTTGATCTCCTGCAATCTTATTGATCCGGTCGACATAGAAATGCACTTCACTTAATTAATAATTGCATGTGGTATAATTGCTGGTTTCCGTGCAACGTATAAGTATATACATGTAATATGCATAAATCTTGCCCATGTCGTTGAGACTAATTACAGATTACGAAGACATTTGTATAGGTCATTTGATCTTTTTATTTGTATTGGAAGGTGATGATCACTACAATAATTAATCAAAATATATAATTTAAAGGTCATTCGTATGCAGCTACGTTCAATACGATATTACTCTTAATGGAAAGGCGCAACACAACTTTTTGCATGGTTTCTGACACATTTATTGAGACGTTAACAAGTTTTTTATGTTTCATTGCAAAACAATTTACAGTAGAAAGGTAGGCAGAGGCTATCATAATTATCGAACACAAACTGGAGAAGTTGTTTCAAATACAAGATATTCCTAAAAGGTTGCTAACCAACAAACGTGAAATTTATAGTATACCCCCTTCAAACCGTTTTAGGAGTAAACATTTCAGGCCCGGTTTAACCACTAGGCGCACTAAGCGGCCTCATAGGGCGGCATATTTCTGGGGCGACAGTGCGGCACTTGTGTTACGTCAAAATATAAATACATAAAAAAAATCCGCTTTTTAGTAATAAATAGATTGAATTTTTTTTAGTGGAGTGATGCTTACTAGGTTACATTATACTAAATCATTTTGTATCCATCCGGACCCTCCGTGGTTACATTAAGTATATAATGTTACCAGGTTACAGCCAGTTGAATAGTTACTTGAATCTTGAGAAAGCTTTGCAACATGGAGACTTCAAAGACATCGATGCAGTTGATCTAAGCAGTGAACTGAAAGCCTTTTTCAATACGAGTTGCAAGGTGTACATCATGTACTTAACTTTAGATTGAAAAATAATCTAACAGATAGTGTCCCCAACACTGTTATAGCTCTGCGAATCCTCTTAACACTTCCAGTTTATGTGGCTAGTGGTGAGCGTAGCTCAAACTCATAAAACATATCTGCGAACATCCATGCTACAAGAAAGAATGGTTAAAATAGCTACTATGTCAATTGAACATGAAATTGCAAGAGACATTGAGCTGATGGAAATTATTTCTTCATTTGCTTAAGCAAAAGCGCAAAAAAATAAAGTTTTGAAATTGCATACTATACCATTATACATGTATATATTATATTGAATGTTAATACGAATTGAAACAAACAGCAGCACGGCATTTCATTCAAGTAAATATTAATGCAATAATCAGTTGCAGTGGGTGCGGGGTTGGAGGGGTTGGGGCCCAAGTGCGACAGGTTCGCCTTGGGTGCCAAATACTCTGGCGCCAGCCCTGAGTATAATGACGTCATGAAAATAAACAAGATGAAACAATACGGCTATCAGTTATCAAACTGTTATTTTATTTCGAAGATATTCGTGTAAGCATATAATGTAATATGAATTTGTCACACGGAACATAACTATATACGGTATATAATAGCATCGACAGTTTGTCTGGGTAAATGTTCAAATGCGTGAAATAACATCATAAGTCACGCGCAATTGATCGCAATAAGTGTTTAATGCAATCACAATAAACGTTTAAATCACCACAGGGCGAAGTGAAATAAGTGTTACACTATTTTGATTTACATCGTCTTTGAAAATTGAGCATAAAACATGTGTACAATAAACATGTGAAGGTTTCTTGTACATATGTAAATTTAACATACCGGAGTATTCCATAGTCAAAAACGTTGACTCTGGGAAAGGTGTGTGCTTGTTGAGCAGACACTTGTCAAAGTTCATGTGATCTCTGAATGCGAATTGGAATCTGATGATCACTTTAATCATTGATCAAAATATATAGTTGAAAGATCATGCGCATGTCATTATTTTTAATCAAATGCATTACACCATAACGTTATAATGAATTACACATTTTTAAATTCCAAGATTATCTTCATATACACTCAAGTGATCGGATAAAGTACAAATTGTAAGAAGATCTAGAATTCTGCGATTAAAAACATTTACAGCAAGAACATCGTTCATCTCTTTCTTTAAGTAAAATATTAAAATATTCATTATAATATAACCGATTGGTACAATTTAACGAACTTCAATCATCAAATATTATTTTTCATTATATGAATTGTTACAGCAATTTATGTTAAAATAAAATGTGGATGACTTTTTATTTGTACAAGATAATGGAACAGAACATTACAAGATATTTTTCAAAACGTGCACAACGCACGCCTTCGCTAAGAAAATATATATCACTCTATATATCGCAAATAACCGTTGCATAATGCCCATAAATACAAAAAGACCCGTAATAATAGATTGACATAAGTATAAACAAAAGTTGTGGTTACCAGTTTGTTTTTGCTATAGTCAATCAAGAAATGTTAATAAATATTTCTTTGAAGTACTTAATGTTGCAAGTACAATTAAAAAACTTTGACTCCTTTGTGAAAGATGTCTTTAAAGTGACAGTTCGCGGAATAGATCGTTGTTTTGCATATAAATCGTATATCGAGAAATAAACTTTACATAAATGTATTGAAATATATTTTTTATAGAGGTTGATATCGAAAACCTGGTCAAAATCGGTTTTGAATCGATACAATAATATATAAATGATCATAAATACATGCAATAGGCAAAAATCATTGCAGCGTCGCGAGTTATGCAAATTATATCTATATTTAGCTTTCGCTAAACATTATCAGCATATGGAAGATAAATACATATATTTAGCAAAAACGTTGCGTTGCAACTCAGTTTCCGTCGGTAACAGATGTATTTGCATTTGTTCTGACCTTCTCTCCGCTAAATTTGCCCGTATCCGCAATTTTGTTTGTTTAGATTTGAATTAACATTTCGAATCATACATATTAATATGGTCGTTTTCGTACTTCACCGTACTCGACCCCAAAATAAAATTCGCTATATTGTTTGTTTTCAACCGATTTCAACCGTATTTTCAGTGATATCCTCAATAAAAACACGTTTTCTTTATATGCAAAAAAAAACGATCTATTCCGCGAACTGTCACTTCAAGATATTGCTTACTCGTTCCTGTTTTACATACAACTATGAAAAAAAAAATCGTAGCATATATAACATAGAATGTTATGATCACATGTCACGCAATCAAAGAATTTACGACAGATACCTTCCTTAGTTTCAGTATATCTATAATTGACCGAGTTCATTAGCGAACTGCTGAGTGATGAATCGGTTTCTGACGCTACGATTGGATATCAGATGGTCCAATGACCGTCCTTAATGATGTGGACAGATCAGCGCGGCGGAAGCAGGTGACGACACTGCTTAATGCAGGCAACAATAAACCTTTTGACCTGCAATCAAACATCTTCAGTCAAACAGTAGAAATACAATAAATATAGTTCCGTGTAATGATAGACATTAAAGAAAATAGGTAAAACTAGATGTCTGCTTTCGTAACGAAAGCACATAATGTCCCTCTTGATTGTAAATCTGGGAATGTTGCAAGCCAAACATTGTCTTATTGATAACAACTGTTCAAAATAAGGTCTCCAATGACTTTACAGTGAACACGGTAAGACATTGACAGTTTCATTAAAATTCATTCATAATAAATTCAAATAAGGTGTTGAAGTTTATATATGTATAGTAACCTGCTTAATGCGATTGGTTCGTCAAACAAAATGTGGACATCATATGATAAGTAAGTCGGCTGACAGGTGAGCTAGTCGATGTGCAATGATATTCTCGAGATACTGAACAGATCAGAAACCAATGATTACATAAGTGACCTATGTGTTCTTGACCTTTGACGTACCTACTGAAAGCAAAATATGCATGTATTAGGTCTTCATAAAAAACTAATCACCATGTTGAATACCAAGGCTTTAAAAAGAATAGTCCTCAAAATATGCAGCGGAAACCAAGTTTTTCAAAATCGATCCAAATGTGACCGTGACCTTTGACTTACTGAACCCAAAACTAATAGGGATCTTGTCATCATATATATATAAAATGTAAATTTAAAAGTTATATCATTAAAAATACATCTTCTAAGTTTCAATTTGATATATTTCATGAACCAATCGGTTTATGTTTACCCGATCGCATTTTTGTTCAAAGTAAAGTGATCACGAAAATCCCGAAATCTACTCGGGCGAAGCAAATGCCGCCAGTTTGAATTGCCTTCGCTTAGTGAACAAAATCAACAAAATATTCATAGAATAAACCTTTATTAAGCCGAAAACAACACTGAAGTCGGTGCTTTTTTATTTATCTTATATATGTCTGTGATTTTTGTCACGAACTAGGTGTTTTCTTATTATGAGGACGTTTAAATTTTAGAAAATTAAATAAACAACACTGAACATAATTCCGGATACGCATTATTTCGGCCAGCGATTAAAAAACATGTCATACCAACTAGTTTGCGTACACTGATTATTTCGGATATTTTTTAAGTCAAAACAATATACAAGGAGAGAAATGTGGTCTTTGAGTTTTGACGTAATGTATTTTATTTCTAGATTGTGCACACTATGAGCATGAAAATAAACTCGTAATATCATGATAAAAATTATTAATCATAAACAACCAATTAATAGTATTTAGGGCAGATTGTTCATGTTATTTTATTGCAATGTTTGTCTTAATTATGTTTCAGGTGTATTGTAATCCCATAAAACTGCCATGGTCTGGTCATAAGGGAGGATATGAGGGTGGACTCCGAAAACGTTACAAGCCCTTAATGCCAATAAGTTGGCTTAAATTGTCCAGCATTGAATGACTGCCATTCAGCCCATAAAGGCAGATCAACTGACGGATGGACTTGCTATGGAATTGAAAGAGTATATGAACAAAGTCAATCTTCCAATAACGTTACTGATTGAATGGTTGAGACGTTTATATCCATCTGATGCGAATGATAGTACTCTGAAATATAGGGTAAAAATGCGAGTGAAATTAGCAAAACGTTTAATGGAATGAAGAAAGTGAAGGGATTTTCGAACTTGGTAGACTTTAAATCATCGGTGTTTAACGTTGTGGAAAGTGCTGGCAGGAATTCGCCACATCTTAAAACCTTGGAAGAACAGTCACGATCATCAGAATAGCTCATCTGTCCTGAAAACCAAATCCAATCCAGGAGGCAGCAACAAAATCTCCAGAAAATAACGTTAATGACATTCATTTCATCACAGACAATCGTGGCATCACTGACAGTGTTTATTTAAAAAAATATGGAATACAAAAGAAACAATAAGTTCTTATTAACAACAGGCATTGGTTGCATGGAGAAAAGCTGAAAATCAAAGACATCGGAAAAGACATTTCTCTGTTCGAAATTTTAAAAATGTGATGTGCGTTCACATGAAACAAGAAAAACTTTATGACGCAATGGTGAAAGTACTAGAACAAGAACAAATTAACAACGACTACGAAAAGCAACATAACAAATTTACTGAAATAAACACGAAGATAGATTATTGATTATCAGATAACATAACACACTTTCATCTTAACTCAGAATGTTCAACAACTTAGTTTTACGTAAAAAAGAACTTTTGAAAAAAAAAAAAAATTTGAACATCTACATTTGTGTAGTTCAAAGCGAAAACAGTCATTGAACTATTTCAAACGCAGCCTGAAAAAAAAGTTGAAAGAAAATTCAGAAATGAATAAGATGAAAAAGGCTTGAAAGACAAAATTCTGGATAAAGACAAAGAAATTGACTGATTGTTATCCCAAATAAATTATATTCAAGAGAATTTGAGAGACTGCTCATAAAGTGACAATGTGCGACTCTGTGTCATTGAACTGGCTGGACTTGAAGTTGCAGTTGAAAGAATGCCCGATGTTATTCAAGTTGTTTCTTCCCACATGTTTGCTACACATTTAAACACTTCGGATTTACCATCTAAGTCGATAACACAGGCTATCATCGATGTGGGACATTTTCCCGCAAAATAAATCATTGCAGAAAGGATTAAGTCTGCTTCAAGTTTTGCTATCAAAAGAAAATGGAACGAGAAAACAAAATCCTGGACACATCAATCACCCTTAAAAGTGGTGAAGTAATGACCCTTGCATGTACGCGAGATGCTCATGAAACAGCGAAAGCCATCAATGCCACTGCACATAACACGTACAAGAACTCGCAGAAGTAAATGATATAGAAAATTCAGACGATTCTGAGTGTTTTGTAAGAAGTGCATTAAACACACTGTCGTGTTTTGTGTCAGATCGTGCAAGTCATGAAAAAGCAGCGGATAGACTACTTGATGAGTGGCAGGATGAAGTGTTGGCAATCTCATCAGAAAATGACAAAATTAAGGTAAAACACTTTCACTGTATGGCACATGTTTTATTAGGATTTCACAAGTATTCATGTGAGGATGTAAAAAACTTTGAACACACAATGGTGGATTCTGATGGTCCGTTAGAGCGTGACAGTCTGTCCCAATTCAAGTCGTGTTGAAAGACAGGAACAGTCTTCGAGCGTGTAGTCCGCATGGTCTCCGAAACGTTCGGTCCAGCAGGTGACCACCTTGGTCTACGTGACAGATGTAGCACAAATGGTAATTGGTAGTGTTTCTTTTTCACTGTATTGTTGATTGTACCTGAAACAAAAAGAAATAATTAATGTCATGCCATTAAATGTTATTTGCTATATCTATTAAAAATGGTAATAACGGAACAAATATGGTATATACAATATAAATGTTTAATGTTAAATGTAGATCATATTTATTTATTTTACATTTCCTTTCAAAAATAGAAAATAATAAAATCACATAAAACTTAGTTATGAAAACCAGATTACAATTGCTTGCAAATAATTAATTAAAGCTTTGACCAGCATTGAGTCAAGTGTTGTTTTTATAACTCTTAAAATTTCTAAACCTGTACTTTGATATAACGCAAATGCTCATTTGCCTTTGCTTTTTCGTGAGATTTGCTCCATGCAGTTAACGAGTAACTAAGATTTGCCCCCTCTTTGTGATTATCAATTACACGGATTTTGCATACATTTTGAACCGATTTGTTTTGTTTTCATTCGTTTTATTTGAGAAATGAACACTACGCATTGAACGTTTTATTATTAATTTTAATAAATGAAACAATATTAAATGGCACCATAAAATCGCATGTACATCACAATTGCAATAATATAACTGTAGCATTAACAACAAATAAAATACATTTTTTTTTAAAGAAACGCAACAAGTCAATGACTTTTGAACAACGTGGTATGAACAGATAAGCATCAAATGGTAATTATGACTGAGATTTGATGATAAAGCTATTATCACAACTATTAAAGCACGGGTAAATCACAGACAGGTGAATGTAATTTCTAATACAAAACAGGACGCTCGTACTTAGCACATACGTCACATAATGCGGTTTAGTAGACTTGAAAACATTAACAATCGTTTAGACTAACACCCTGTTAACTTTTAATGCGAATTAAACAAAATAAACAAAATGTTAAATTTCTTATAAACATATTAAAATACAAAACTTAAGCTTAAGGTATTTTAACATGTTTTTATGTTAATAACTGCATCAAAAAATAGCGACTGTTAGTTTAATCGCCATGTAAAGGTTAAAGACCTGGCAACCGGGCCCTTAATTGTACATCAGTTTAAATGTAGACGTGAGTTTGAGGTGTAATAGTAATACGGAACTACCAAGTATTTCAGAATGTTGCATGTGGTATTTAAGGTCTGGGAGAACAACCTAACAACAGTTACAAAAATGTAAAGCATAAAAACTGCATGAAAATAATAACGGCAAACCGTTAACTTTCACTCATGAACACGTGTGAGTTGAGAACAAAACACGTTATACACGTTATCTGTGTTTCTGCCCGTAGTTCCTACAAAGTGAGCTGATATGTTTGTAGGCGGCTTTGCACACTCTGCAGGCTTGTGTGTTTTCTTCACTATGTGTCTTCATATGTTCTTGCATATGAGCCCGAGTACTTGTCTTGTGTTCACATATCTCACACTCGATCTCTCGAGTGCGCTCTTCCCTGGTCGAGTGGGCATCCAAATCTGCTTGCGTTGCGAAGTCTTTGCCACAATAACGACATACATAATTCTTTGCGTCTCTGTGTGCATTTCACCTGAAATAATTAATAAGCATAATAATCACATGTATCCTACACGTACACTAATTAATTTGTTTTTATCAACTCGACAATAACACGGCTTCAGAAACATAATTTATAACAACTGGTCGTATTAGCCGAATATCGACTTGTCGTGCTTGCCTTGAATTTCGTTGCTTGTCGTATTAGCCAAGTTGTTGGTGTACATTGGCAATGTCATAAGAAGGAGTTTTATGGTATTTTTTTAGGAGAAAACACATTTTGTATGGAATTATTCACGTCCGCATATATGAGTGCACTGCAAAAAGGAATTTAAAACTGATATTTTGGAGGATTTAAACTATGCTTGTCGTGCTTGCGTGCATTGTAACGTAAAAACTAGGAATTTGCCTCGAATGATAGACAAAACTACTCATCTGGTGTCAGATCAGATATTTATATAACCGAGAGTAGTGCTCAACTTTACCCTTAGCCTGCGCTTTATTTCGTCAAAAAAGAGTAAATAATAAGATACTTAGTGGATTTGAAGTTTCTAAGCGGAGGCAATGTTTACATTTTTTTACTTGACGTGCTAGCCAAAATGACGTCACGAACCACGTGGTATGGCCACACTGAATTATGTACCACAAAATAATGAAAATTTAAGAATCCATAGAATACGGACCCATGTTATTCCAGAAACATTCATGTTGTTTACTGCACAGGTATGTGACATAGTAATAAATGCAAAGTTCTCGTTGGCACGAATTTAAACTTGGCCATACTAACAGCCTATTCAAATAACACAATAGGTATTTTATGATATGATCTGTTCTGAATATTAAGTGTCATTCATGAAATAAATGGTGCAAGGAAGGCTTACAAATGACTCGAATAAGCATGACATAGCGGACGTGAATAATTTCAAAGACCGTACACTAAATATATAACAAAGAATAAGTCACGTGGACGTTTACTTCAGTATGTTACTTTTCGAAAAGATTTACCAAATATCACAATAAACGTATACACATAAACGCCAATATAAGAAATATGCAATTAACTTTAAGCTGTATGTTTTGTGTAAGATTGCATGTATATCATCAATCATTTTGATAATAAAGTAACAATAGCTTGGTTCCAAACAGTGTAGAAATACCTATAAATTTTTCATCATAACTAAATACCATGTCGTGTTTACGCACTTTCAATTATGTATAAGTGGCTTAACCAAAATTTACATTCTTTTAAACACGATTAAAATTATGTTTTATCTTCAAAAGTACGTTACATGCCTGTACGAGGATTCGTAAAAGAGTCGGATTTAGTTTCAATTCGAGCCTCAAAATAGCCTATACAGCTAATATGCTTACTTGTTCACATTAACATATATTACCCGTGCGAGGCTTTGTGCTGGCTATGAATTCATTTTTTTAACAATAACATGGTTTATGTGCAAAAAAAATATGCTGATAGTATATTTCATAATAAGTGGTCTTATTTCTGATTCCTACTTTATTTGTGCTTAACTTATGAAACTAAAATTAGAATAGTAAACATGGTCTAAACGGAATCCCCTTTCTAGTTAAATTTTTTACCGAGAACAAATAATGTTCGAAATCCAACCTGTGTTGTTGCCTGTCCGTCCGTCTTTACTAGGTACAATACTCACATGAAAAATGGTAAAAAAACTGGGGAATGAGGTTTAACGAAACAAAGTGTTATCTTATGTCAATGCATAGACAACGTGTACCATCAACGTTTAACTATTCTCTAAAAAATCATTTCTTAAAAAAAAGTTGAAGATAATCCATATCTAGGAGTTCAGATCAGTGAAAACTTAAAGTGGTCAACACATATTAATAAAGTCTGTAACAGAGCAAGCAGTATTCTTGGATTCATCAGGAGAAATCTAAGACACAGCAACAAAAACTTTAAAGAGCAGGCATACATATCTCTAGTGCGCTCAATTTTAGACTATGCGAGCATTGTTTGGGACCCATATCGTCAAAAAGACATCGACAAACTGGAAGGAGTACAACGTCGTGCAGCCCGTTTTGTCTGCAACAACTACCAAAGCAAGAGCAGTGTAACGGAGATGCTCAAAGACCTGAAATGGCAACCATTGAAGGACCGACGTAGAGACCAACGATTGGTCTTTTTTACAAGATCATCTACGACCTGGTGGCCGTCCCCGCTGACAATCTTCTAGAAGTCAACAAACGAAAACAACGTTACTCTAATTCTAAATCGATAAAACAGGCCACAAGTAACACTGACATTTACAAAAACTCTTATATCCCACGTACTATACGGGATTGGAACTTGTTACCAGACAGTGTAGTGACTTGTACAAAAACCGATCAATTCAAAAGTGTTTTAATTAAATCGTGCTACTAACAGTGTAACATCAAAGTGCACACACCACACATCCGCGATAAGTTTTGCTCATAAGTGAGCTAATTTCGTTTATTATACAGATACAGATACAGATACTTAAAATGTTAATACTTATAGTTCTTCCAGAATATGATATTATTCAGACAACACTTACGGAGATACAGAATGGTACCTTACAAATACCAGACGAAATTGGTTAGGTAGCAATTAAATTTGCATTAAAATATTAACAGAGGTAACACCATAGGGTAGTAAGATATAAGTTTGTGTTCAATATATAAATTCATTCTGGCATATTTCAGTCGGGTTAATCCACAAGCTCGCTGTGCTGCCAAAAAATACAAATGACAAAACATCTTTAAAGGGTCTCCTCCCAGTTCCGTAGACCTCCCCCTCCAAAAAACGTATTGGAAACTTGGATGTCATCTCTTTGTAGTGGTCTTAAAGAAGTTTTTAACATCTCATGTATATCATAAAATACTGACGATCGCGTTAGGGGGGAATCTGAATGCACGTGGCACACGCATGTTCGTTCATGCAGTCGCCATGTATCGTGTAAGGCGGAGGCTGTCTAAAGCGAGGTGAAAAAGATAAACATATGATTACATATTTATAACAAAAACCTATAAGAAAGTTCATGTTGTCACTGTGATGAGATTGAAGATACGTATCACTTCTTGTTCACTTGTCCAATTTATACTGAAAATATATCTATCCCATTTGACAATCTGTCCGATTTCCAACCCATAACTTTGCAATTACTTCTCTTCGGTTTTAATCCTGTGTCTGTATCCGAGATTGTCATAGATTTTAATGTTACTCCATCTCATGGATAGACCATATACCGCAACCGCCTTTTGTCTTATCGCAACTTCCTTAATTTCTGAAACTTTACTATAGTAACCTCTCTCTAATTATGGTGAACATATTACAAATATATGCTGGTAGAAGCGATTGTAGTGGCATTGTATTCACTATCTTAATTATTGTGTTGCACTTTTTGTATTATACTGCTGTTCTGTACGGTTTCTAGGTTTGACATTTCTATTCATTGTATTTACAAGTTTATTACCTTCCACCATATCAGCAGCACTTCCAACTGACAGAAACATAAGCCACGCGTTGTTTTTTTTCTTAATTCTATAAAAATGAACTTTGCATTCTTTACATTCTTTATGTTAAGCGATAAATAGCAGTTTAACATAAGTATCAAAAGTAGTATTTATGTTTGTATTGTATTGCTTACATGTGTTAAAGAATAAATATATAGAATGTTTTAAACCAAGTTATCATAGCGTATGTGTACGTGTGTTTTGTTTTCTAACTTAAAGGGACGTGTTCACAGTTTTGTGCATGTTTTGAAGTGTGTGATTAAATGCTTTAAATCGATAAATGTAATCAGAATTAAAGAGCTCCAGTATAAAACAAAAATAAAATTAAAGAAAGAAAAAAATAAAAAAGTAAACCACACCTGGGCTCGAACCACTGACCCTTGGAGTAAAAGTCAACAATCCTCGTAATGTCACAAAATATAACGATAACAACAGAACTTTCCAAATTATTCAATCGTTTCGCGTTTGTAACGCTTTATAATTTTCAGGTTTTTAAATCGTCATTAGATGCATATAATGGATATTTTAGAGCAGGGTAAATGTTCAGTATTTCTGTTTCCTCGCAAAAAAAACATAACTACATCGAAAATTTGCAAATATGAAACAATTGTTTTCAATTTTGTCAATTTATCAAAACGTGAGCAAGTCCCTTTAATACTGGAATGTTTTAACAAGACTGTGTTTAGCCAATTTCCAATCCATCATTTTTATTTTTTCGTGAAATAATTTGTGTTTATTGCCAAATTTATCTGAAACACCGTCTAATTCAGTCGCATGTTTAGCTGTGTTAAATATTAAACAAATACATGTAATACAATTGAGCAGTAATTGAGAGTGTGATCTGATCGTTTGCTGTACAACATTACTCAGTATTGTACAGCTAAAACACGGCCGTTAATCTCTGGGACCACCTCTTTTTGGAGATGCATCAATAAACAAGCAAATTATAGGTGGCCCTTAGGATCGAAAGTTTTTCAAAATGTTGCAGAAATCTATAAGCCTTTTATTAAGGAGAATAGATTCTATATGTTTTGTCAACATATTTCGCCGTATTTTAACAATCGAATAATTTCAGAATTTAACTGTCGCAAAACCTACCTTTAAACAAAAAAATATATACTAAAAACAAAAGGGAATCATGGGAGATCTTGGGGATCAAAAGATAACATTTGAAAACAACAAAAAACATCATTGATATCTGGAAGCCTTTTCCAAACGCATGCCAAAATTGCGATCAACGCAAGCAATGGGTTTTTATGTGAATTTTAAAGGGGTTGTCCAACAGATAAAGCGTCGTGCGACGCGAAACTATATTTGGGAAACTACGAGGATTGGTTATATAGCCAAAAAATACATCCGCTCTAGGTGTGAGCCTGGATGGTCGAGTTGTCTAGGCGGGAGACTTTTTACTCCAGGACTCCAGGGGTCAGTGGTTCGAGCCCTGTTGAGGGTTACTTTTGTCTTTTTTTAAATTGAATTCTTATTTTTTTTACTGGAGATTTTTAGTTCAAATATTTAAATTTATCAATATAAAGCATTTAAAGCATTTTATGACAAGCTTCAATACATGCCAAAATCTGTTGGATTCATTAAAGGGCCAAAATCTGGGGCCCTTTAATGTCAAGAACAAACTACACCAAGCTGAATATTCAGGGTCACATTTTCGATGTATCTGAACATTCATTTTAAAACTCATGTACTCAAATCTGGCAGAATGTCTAACGAAATATGCAGAAACAGTCCCAAAGATGGCACATTTAGTTTAGTTTCGAGTTTTATAAAGGTTCACCGTTGCTAGTTCGAATGCATGGCTAAAAGGGTTAAGTGATGCCTTAAGCACAAACAAAGAGGCTTTACAAAGACATAATCTTGTATATGTTTGATGTTCTTGAAATATGTTCAAGTATACGGTTGTTTAGCATACGACGGTTAACTACGATATCATATTTCTAACTGAATATTCTGGGCTTAAAGTGTGGTGTGCAAGCCTTTACCGTTCGACCTCTGACGAGTTCCAGGGTTGTCGCCTTTCGCTTTATTGCTCGGATGATTTGCTATTGTAATTATGTAACAAGTTGAAATGACCAGCTGGTAGCAAGTGCATATTTGCTATCGTTTCTGTACAGGACATCATAATGCTATGCTTTTTAAACACGCGAATTACAATACTTGAGTATTAAAAACTACGGCATTGTGGTTGGTAGTTTGCCTCAACAAATGTAGTTGTATTAACGATAGCCCTGTTTAGTCTTACTTTTTACTTTCTTTTCACGTTTTACTTATTTTTTGTATTGTTTTATTTTTTTTTACACATCATAATGTTCATATTCAAAATATATTTTAAGCTATCCTTCGATAAAGACACATAAGGGCCTAAAAGAAAGTCGAAAGAATGGGGTGCCTAAAATAGCACACGGACGACAGACGAATTTACATATTGCGTGATCAACACACAGTCATACCGTCGGCGAATTCGAAAAACAGGATTTTTGTGTATATTGACACCATCTCTTTTTTGCGTGAAAAAAAGTGAAACAGGTGCAAGTTATGTAAATGATTTCGCTTTTGGAAAAGTGCACACCTGTTTTCATGAGCAAAACATAAGATCATTATTTATTTATTTTTAAATCGGACATGATGTCAAAATTGTCTCAAGTATTGGAGGCCGAATAAGGGAAAAAAGAACCAGTTTTATTTTATTATTCAATGTGAGATATTTTATTTGTATCTCTGATAAAGATCATGTATTGTTATATGATCCTTACATTTGACCAATACTATCCGATAGCTGAATACTAGACGTGTTTTGCATATCTCATTCCGTTCACATACATAAACAGTTACGAAGGGATATGACTTAGGATGCAAAGCGATGTCAATACGTCACTATACAAGTAAGACTGCATTGGAAGAAGCGGCGCATGTGCCTCTGGTAGATTGGAAAGTGTCACACTAGCTGTAATAGCGTGTTTCTTCATATATTCGTTAAGATCGTATACGGGTTTTCTCTCTAATGCAGACCAACGATATTTCAGGCGACCTTCGAAACACGGTAAGGGACCGTGGGGATCTACAAAACGACGATGGTCTCGATGGTTAACAGTCATACGAAGATCTTAGCATAACAGTTGCGCTCTGATTTCGTTCACTGCGACGTAACTGGCGTAACCATAAAGGCGAGACTGCATCGGAAGAAAGCGGCCAAAGTGCCTTTAGTAGACTGTAACGTTCCATCGAATTGCCGCTATATTGTTTTTCCTAATTTAACAACTTAAGCTAGAACGCGCTCAAATATCGTGTTTTCTTCGTAGTTTTAATAAGCTTGACAACGCGTTATTTCGGTCGTGCAGGTCAATGGTATATCCGTCGACCTTCAACCTTGACATACCATTAGGGGTCGTAATGACCTACAAAAAGCTAATGGCTTCGATAGTGATCAGTCCTTCGCCGAAATTAGCGTAACTAGTTCCTATTCATTCTTCAACCTCGAAAAAAATAACTGTTTTAGCATTTTAAAATGCTAAATCGAAATATATTGCAATAAATATTTTTAATATCTAAATTACATATACCGTGATTTTCATTGATATGTAGTAACTCTTTGGTTCATTTCAATTAACTTTTCAACTAAGAACATGTCAGTTCCTAATTCGGTTTGAAAAAGGAACCTGGTTCCTTTATCAGTATTCAGTCGCGAAAAAAGGAACTGGGTTATTATTACATAATCGTATTTAAAAATGTATGCATTAAATAAAATATCCAATCTAGATATACAATGATTTTCATTTATAAGTGGTTCCTTATTCAAGCACTCCTTATTCTTATTCGAGAAAATGGAACTGGATTATCATTAAATGAAACTACCGGGTAAGTAGAAAGGTATTGCAATTAATATTTTTAATATCGAACCTTCATATATACAATGATTTTTATGTTTATGTTGTAGTCTTTTTTATTTTTTATTTCTCGTATAAGTGAGAACTTGCCAATTCCTCATTCGGCTTGAATAAGGAATAAGGAGCGGGTTTCCTTTTACTTATTCAACCACGAGAAAGGTACTGGTTTATCATTATAGAATCTGAGTAGTGACGTTTTGCAAAAAATATTTTTAATTTCCACGCTACATATACCACGATTTTCATTTATATATATTACTTTTTTGTAAACTTTAATTCGTTTCAGTAAGAAAATTCCAGTTTCTTATTATCGTCTTCATAATACTTGTTTTCAGTGTGTATCGTCACATACAATATACAGCAGAAACGTGACAGAACACAGCCATATAACACAATCATGAAAAAATACCACACACAACATATTTGAATAATTCGAAATAAAGGCGAGACTGCACCGGAAGCAGCAGCAAAGGTTCCTCTAGAAGACTGAAAAGTTTCATCGAATTATCTCTTGTTTCAATTTAAAAATCTGTGCTTAAACGCGCTCAAATATCTTGTTTTCTTCATATATTGTTAAAGTCCGAAAATACGTTTTCTCGTTCTTGCAAGCCAATCGTATATCCGGAGACCTTCAACCTTGTCATACCATTGACAACATGTATATTGTTTAAAGATATTTCTTGTTAATCATCACTTGCATCAAAATATCATCTTCGTCGGTGCCGCGAATCCCTGCAATATCGGTCTTCAAGACACCAAAAAAAAAGGCAAAATTTGACAAAAATCCGGAACTTTGGATGTAGTATCGATACTTGTGAAATTCAAAGTGTTCTGAGTTTTTATTAAGGAGTACTTTCATAATGTGATACAATATTTAGTAATTATGACATAACAAATAGCTGGGGATGCTACATATATGTGCCATTTGCATTTGACCTGTTTAACCCTCAATTTATAGAGGGATTTTTTTTACCAATCACCATGTGACATATGAAAACATAGTTCTCACGATATTGAACCATTTGCGACGGCGGTATACCTTACGAAGTAACAGACGGACGGACAGACATGGCCAAAACAGTATATCCCATCCCAGTTGAGGAAAAGCATAATTATTACGGGCAAAAGCCCGCGTAGCGGGCGTTGACCGTTCATACATATGGAAATTTAGACAAAACAATAAAAAAAAAATACACATATGATGCGACTGGATTTTTTTTGCCACGCGTGATTTAGCTCCCCTGAATACTTATTATAAAAGACTTACCATGGGGCACTTATCTTGCCTCCTTTGTTAAACTGGTTTACTCCCAGTTATGACATTATTTTTTACACACAATCAAAATGAAGATAACCCGTCTAAATTGTATTGCTACATCCGGTTTCAACAAATCGAATAAGATAATAAGTCTCGCATTTATTTGCTTCAATCAATATCACTGTCGCATTGTTATTTTTAACCCTTCAAATGAATTTACAATTGTTTAAAAAGATTTATTTGTTCAAAACATGAACGACCGCGTTTCTTTCGTCCTCTAATATACATGACTCAGTGACGTCACTGCTTTTGTCAAACAATGACGTATCAGTTCAATATCTCAAAAGGGAGTGAAAAGTGGAACTGACTTTCTGTACTTTGTAAACAGTTTAAATGAATAACAGATATGGAATAAAAATCGATTGGTAAGTAAATATATAACTGATTTATTGCATTTGGTTACAAGAAATATCAAGCTAGATCTATATTGCCTTTTATATAACAGAAACCGTTTTCGTCACAAACTGACAAAGCAATTTTTTGCCGATTTTAAGTTTAGTGTTATTCATTCACTCTTAATAAACAAAAAGTTTATCCTTTTATGAACAGTGTTGGTGTAACTTTTCAAGTTGATTCTACATGATTATTCCAAGATCCTCTCTTGTTGGTATGTTAAGAACTTCTTAAGATAAGGTTATGATTTAAAACAATAGTTCAACTCGTACTCGATCATTTTCGTACCAAACTGCCCAAAACTGCTAACAATAAAACTGTGCTGACATAAACATCGGATATTGGCTTATTATGTGTTTTTCTTTTGTTTAATATTTTAGAAGCTGTTCTGTCAAGCGCTGGGCTACACACATTTCATGAATTATTCTGACTGGATGCTAAATACTCAATGCCTCGATTCGGGATCTATCAAACTGGGAGGGAATGAAATATAAGCAACTGTGAACTCAGCTGTAGTGTTCAATTTTTGTGTTG
Organism: Dreissena rostriformis; assembly: GCA_007657795.1. Lineage (NCBI taxonomy): Eukaryota > Metazoa > Mollusca > Bivalvia > Myida > Dreissenidae > Dreissena > Dreissena rostriformis. The sequence continues at coordinate 408,820 of VMBQ01000363.1, read as the reverse complement.
AATTATTGTGATGGAACAATAGCGAACTGTAAAGAAAACGCAGTTATAATGAAGAGTCTGCGTCTGTCATCAAAAAGCAGCTTCGTTACAAAACATATCAGATATGCAAACACTGTGAAAGAGAAAAGAAATTAACAACTAGCAGATAGCAAACATGTTGCATTTATGTAAATTCTGATAGTGCCACTACATTTATAGAATGTTTCAGTAAGTCTAGTAGTTAATAAAAAGCATGCCACAGGAAAGAAAGCACACTGAGTTTTGGGACCATTGTGTTGTGAAGACTCCAGTGAGACATTGAACTTTTACACATTATTAAGAAGCTTGTTTTAATATAGAACTTCTTGTTTATTGTGTAACTGAATGTTCCTTTTTTGCCCAATAACCCATTTGCTTAATGCAGTGGCATAATTGTCAATATTTCAATTAAAAACGCCTGTTGTACCTCTATGTATGTTTTTTAATTCCTGCATAAATAATTATTTTACATATCATGCTGTGTTTATGTTTTTATGTTTAATCAGTTTATGCCATGACCAATACTTTAAGCCAGCTTTAGGCTTACGCCTTAGGCTTAAGCAAAATATCACTTCCAAGATAGATGCAAACACTTCGGGAATCATTGTTTTGTATAGTTTATTGACTTTAATTTATACAAATAGTTTTCAATTCACTTATGCAGGCTTTTCAATTAGACCTGAGATGAAAATAATGAGGTTCAACATCCTATTACTATTTAATACTTTTTTCGGCGTAGCTGTTTAATCCAGCTTTTCACCTTAAATGACCTATATCGATAGCTATAAAGTGCTGAGAAAATTTCCAGTAGACGCGAATGAATACATCCGAATATTTTTTGGCTGATTTGAGAGAAATCCCCCAGAACATCGGCCACATCACTACGTCTTTTAGTCCATCAAATAGTATTTAACACTGTTCAGTGTATAGATATCCGAACTATTCTCAGAAAGTTTGAAAGACTCATAGACACAGAATTAGGCTCAGTTACTATTACACATTAAATTTCACCTTGCAGAATTTCAGGGTCAGTAATCTGTCAGTTAATCGTCAGGGGAATACATAATGGACTACCGTTAAGGGCCTTATGATGATAACACAGTATTGCTTTCAAGATATACAATAACATGAATGAATGAGAAAGAAATGAATGAAACCCTATTGGTAAATGCCACTTATTTGCATTGTGAGAAAAAACCAAAACTACCAAAATACTAAAGGTGTTGTGATAAGGGGAAAATCGTTTAATTAATTATCTGACCACACAAGTGTGACATTCATTTTTATTTACACGGGTGCGTTACAAATATTTTTTATATGATAAACATCACGAGATGTACCATGTTTAATGATAGAAACTTTATAAACTGTTTATGCAATCAACTTTTAAAGTTGATAAAATAATTGATTGACGATGGATAAGGGATAAACAACTGATGCACGTTTAGCAATATTTAGTTTTTTAATTAATCTACATGTATATGCAATTACCGAGCGTATATAGAATTGTTTATTTTCAACTATCATATTTGAAATTAACGCTGAATATCGTGTTAAATATATTTATTGTTTAAGCTGAAACTGAGTATATACGTTCTTATTACTTTTAATGCCCCCCGAAGGTGGGCAAATAGTGATTGCACTGTCCGTCTGAAATTCCGTCACACTTTGCGTTTAGGTTTCGAAAAATGTATAGATATAAAACGTTAATAAATGAAAACTATAATACAAGTTCAGAAGAAGTAGCACCAGAAAATAAAGGAAAGAAAAGTTGTATTTAATAGTAAATATTTTTCTGATGAACAGCCCAAAACTCCTTCATTTACAAAAGATATGTACTCCGTTTAGAAATCCCAATCAAATTTAATGTACCATATAAACATTGTTGATTAATTTTTTAACATTCCAGTCATATTCATGTGTTGGATTTAGAATGATATAATATTCATGTGAAATGTTGACATTGAAATCATAAATACTAGCTGTAAGTAAAAATAAAGTCTTTATTTTATTTCCCTCTTCTACTTAATCTTCCATCTTATAAACATACTGACATCCCAGTATATTTGAAAGAAGAATAAAACACATTTGTAATAATGAAATACAAATATTTTGACTATTTGGAAATTATTTCCTCTTTCTGTGGACCACAACTTAGCAGAAGTATGTTTGTCAAAAAATGCTGTTCAAATGATTCAGTTATTTAATTTTCGCAGGACTAGACGAAAGCATTGGTGTCGCACCTCTGTAAATAGAAAATGTAAAGTTAGATAAAAGATATGATGTTAGGGCAGTGATTTAATGATAACCAATAATATATTAAACATGTTCCCCCTCTATTTTTTTTTAATTATATATTCTTCAAACAACATCACTTTCTTCTATTAAATAGATTTTTAAATTTAAAATGTCTAATATTGTTCAATTAAAAAGAGAACAACAATCAAACTGAGTATTAAAGAGTTTGAAAACAAGATTAATGGTTGTTTCATCTAAAGACTAACTCTTATTTTTTTATTTTTTTTTTTTTTGTCTAAAAACAAATTACATTTTATTGGTTTGTTCAGTTACATATTTTTATGTCAAGCATTTAAAGGTTTTGTTCCACAATAATGATTATGTGCATACATTTACAACTTATCTTATCGAAAATAGATATCTTATAATCGTTTGCCCGTAAATTAGGTAGCACCTATAATCATATTATTTGGTTTTGTAAAGCTTTTCATCAACCCCTGTGCAGAGAGTTGACTGGTTCCGAGCAGACGAAGTATCCGATCATATGATAGGAAAGAAACACGACGAGGAGTTTTGTTTTCCATTGGTTAAAATTGCAGACTCAAACCTTCGACTCGTATCTAAGTCAGTGTGAGGAGCATAACAAATAGACCCACACTCCGCGCAGAGATTTAACTGGAACCAGTATAGCTCGATCAAATTGTATGTGAGGGCATGGAACGACAACTCTGCGTGGTGATTGCAATAGACCATTCGCTTCCAGGTGAGAAAAGTATTTGTATGTAACCTTTTTAAAATTCGGTGTAGGATTAAAGCTTTGAAGGGAGGTAATTTGTAAACTTCCGCTGTTGCAGCGTGAGTGGAAAAAGATTCATGTCGCATAGAATTTAATTTGTACGATCTCGTTATGAGTATAATACCTTGTATTTCTTGGGTCCGGCGAGGAAAATCGAAAACTAAGCCGGAAAAGGTTTGGATATCGTTGCCATTTATATTTCAACTTAGAAAAACTATCTGACGAATGAGAGTAGTATTTCGGACAATATTTTCGGATGTCGACCAATATGCGATGGTTTAATTTAGTGTTTGTGTTATATAATTATTAAAAAAAAAAATCCATGTAGTGGTTGTTGAAATATTTTGCTGTGCTTGAAAAGCGCACAAAATTTTGGCTTACAGCGTTATGATATCTGCATGAATTCACGCAAGTTTACATGGCAATATGAAGAAAAAAAGCATTGTAGCCCATTGATATCTTTACTTTTGTATAAAAGTTTGGTAGTGTGCAATCTTTGGCAATTTGTGCATACATCATACACTGTTGACATTTCCGAATAAGTTAATAGTATGCGCAATGTGGATTGTAAATTAAAGTGCTGTTCAATTAACAGAAAAGTGTCAAAGGAGATACTCTCCAGGGCTTTTCCTGTCTATTTGGGGAAAAGGTACCTAGCAAAATGGGGATTTTTAGAGTCGCGAAATCTTCCAAATGGGGAAGAATTTTCATCGACAAAAGCATTATTTGGGCAGGGGGTTTTCCAGCCATTTTGGATAAAAATCATAAAAGTTATGGTTATATATTTTGTAGGTTGTTTAAAAATTAAAATTGAGATAAAGAGTCTAATAATCATAAGTCAAAAGACACTTCTTTCTAAAAAAAAAAAAAAAAAAAAAAAAAATTTTTTTTTTTTTTTTTTTTTTTTGAGGGGATTTTTTTTCAGAATTGGGGAAAAAATATCCATATTTGGCAAGGGGAACGGGTCCCACTATCGGACCCGTGGGATAGGCAGGAAAAGCCCTGCTCTCTGTGGTCTATTTTACTCTATGTGACTTTTCTAATGATTAAACCCCTGTTATCAATAAGTATCAAGAAATACAAAGATTGACCTCTGAAAATTAAGAGCTTATTCCAATACTGACCGTTGAACTGGTTTATTGCAATAAACAAGCTGTCATAAAAGGAAATTCCACTTTTGTTTTGCCACATGTCATATGGAGTTATATTGATTGGACTCAACATGGATCAGTCAATGCATATTCTGTTGCAATAAACAAAAATTCAAATTCACATCACACAAATTTAAATCAGTGAGGGTGTGTAAAATTTGTACACTTAGAATGAATGTGATTCTGCAGTAGTTTAATTTAAAGAAAACTTTGTTCGTGTATTTTCAGCTACAAATTGACAAAGATGATTTGAAAAGAATAATTGATGAAACTCAAGAGTAAGTAAATTTCACTATTCATGTTTTACCATATGAACAAAAATGGAAATTGGAATCAATTATCAATTCTATCATGGCAGGGGTGGCGAAATCTATAAAAAAAAACTATACTTGTCCACGGACAACCATTTAGGAAATTTAACTTGTCCGTTGCTGAACTACACTTGTCCGTTAATGTTTATTTAATTATAAACGCAATTATTGTTATACCTACCATTCTGATCAGACCCTAAAGTGTACACCTTCACGATAAAATCGTGGAGAGTTACTTAGAAAACTGATGATGGCAACCGGGTGTAATAATCGTGGAAATTGTGCATTTCATGCGTAGTATTGTCAAAACATTTTTTCATCGCTTAAAGCGTTGAATTAATTACACACAACTGTAAAAGTGTTGTTTTATTTCCCAAATGAGCTTAAGTAAATGTGTAATCCGACAAACACTTCCGAATTTTAATGACAGCCATTGCCATATGCAGCGTAACTATCCGGCTATGCTCGAATTTGTATGAAGTAAACCATGAGAAAAAACTGATGCTAGAATTTAGCGAAC
>VMBQ01000363.1:390777-401078 GCA_007657795.1 Dreissena rostriformis | reverse complement strand
GGGGGGGGTGGGGGGGGGGGTATATTTTCGTATTATACATTTAGTATTTAATATTAATGTTGTCTTTTAAATAAAACATTATAATTACCCTATAATCAAATTCCAGTAGAAACAACAATAAAACCATTTAAATACACAAGTCTTTTACAATCACAACAGTGTTACCAAATGACGTCAATCAAACCAATCCCTCCAAAAAACTGCAAGCTGTCAATGCTGTCGGTAGACATCAAAGGCTTTTGATGTTGGGGCAAATTTCTAGGAGTTAAAACTAACACGCTCAGCAGGTGGCAAATGACCAAAAGGCATTGATCAATACTACGTTACCGGCAGCATGCAGTACTGTCAGATACAGCATTAATACATTAGCTCCATAGAGTATGCAATGTGTGAAGACTATCGGAGATTTGACTTCATTGTATTGTTGGTATTTATTTTTATCTGGTGTCAGGAAATACAGTGTGTTTGCTGGAATTTAAATGGGAGGATGCTTTACAGGTATTATTAGTTTATGGATGTACTTGAAAATTAGGGCGGAATAAATATTTTTGCCGACTTTCTTTAACCGTGCCGTCTGCCAAAAACCTGCAATTATCGGATGGTCAATCAATTATCACGTTATCATTAGACATCTTACGGCACGCGCGAAGAGGCACGAGTGTCTTGTTATAGAAACCAATATTACGCGACTGCTTTGTCACAGTCAATTAGCGATCGTGCGGGGGGTAAATTGTGTAACCGTTAGATACAAAACAAACAATAAACTTGCTAATCACCTGCGGGCTGTAGCACGACTTAGCAAAACTAATCGGGCGGCTTGATTTCGCTTTTCCGGTCTTGCTTACTAAAAAAATCGGGCGACTTGATCTTCGCTTTTCTGGGCTCGTAGGGCGAAATCACGGGCGTTAGAGCGAAATTATCGCTCTAGTCGCCCGTAGGGTAGTCCCTGTGCGTCTGGCATGTATGACTGAATTTCATGTCAAAAAATTAAGTCTCAAGTTTTTCTATAAAATCGAATCCAATCAACCTAATACAATGTAACAAACACAATACCTGTTACCATCGACATCAATGTGTGTGTTGTTTGTTGATAAATGTTTAAAAAAAAAAAACGTAATCAAACCAATAGCCGAAGTTTTGAATTGACGATTCAATCTATCTAACGGAGGTTCCGATCTTACGGAGGTTCCGAAGATAGTCGGTGTTGCACTACCGGTTGATTAGACACAAGATCTATCTTGTCGAGGATTCAGGAGTTAGTCGGTGTATAAATAAGCATACTTTCACATTCGGAATACTCAGCATTTTCCATTGCAAAAACTTAACACATTTTCGTGAACCGTTGACGTGTTTGAAATTTGGATTAATATGATTATTCTGCGAGTTGTTTTAATTTGCATATTAGGGATATATTTATGATCTGTTTGTGGTTATTTATGCCAGAAAATTGTTAATATTGCTCTTTCCATGGTAAATCATCTGATCAGTTGCAAGTCCCAGCGACCCTGAGCGTCAATAGCTGGGAGTTGGATGATTGCAACTAGGCAACGGACCAGTACATTTGTGTTATTGGGTAAATTACCATGTATACCGGTTATAAGGAATCAGTATTTTTATTTTTATGCCCCCAGATCGAATGATCGGGGGTATATATTTTTTGGCCTGTCTGTCTGTCATTCTGTCCCAAAACTTTAAACTTGGTCATAACTTTTGCAATATTGAAGAGTTTCATATTTGGCATGTATGTGTTTCTCATGGAGCTGCACATTTTGAGTGGTGAAAGGTCAAGGTCATCCTTCAAGGTCAAAGGTAAAAAAAAAACGGCGCAGTAGGGGGCATTGTGTTTCTGACAAACACATCTCTTGTTTATACAATTTCAGGTAAGAGATTGCAAAGTCAAGATGAGAAGTTGTATTTCTTTAAAAGCAGAGAAAGAAGAGAACAACACAATACGATTATTGCACATTGATTTGTTTCAATATAATAATTGAAAAACAAACCTAACATATCTGGCTCTGAATTTTCAGACACCTGTATTTTTATGCCCCTGGTAGAGTGGCATATAGCAGTTGAACTGTCCGTCAGTCTGTGTGTCTGAAAAATTTAACATTGGCCATAACTTTTGCATTATTGAAGATAGCAACTTGATATTTGGCATGCATGTGTATCTCATGAAGCTGCACTTTTTGAGTGGTGAAAGGTCAAGGTCATCCTTCAAGGTCAAAGGTCAACAACAAAAAATCAAAGCAGCTCAGTAGGGGGCATTATGTTTCTGACAAACACATCTCTTGTTTTTATATTTTTTTTATCTGAATTTTCAGACACAAAGTTTTTATTTTTAAGTGTCTGAAAACTTAGAGTAATTACGGTTAATGCTATTCACTGAGATATGTTTGTTTGAACATGTAGACGATTGGAAGAACATGAGGAGGCCGAAGAAGATGCTGAGGAAAATGAATCCACAGACAAGCTTATGGCTGCAGCTGAACCGTCAAAACAGGTACTTGAAAAGGTGGCAAATGGCTTTATATGAGCCTCGTTCTGGAAAAACTGGGCTAAACGAATGTGAGTAAAGTGTTGTCCCAGATTAGCCTGTGCAGTCTGGACAGGCTAATCAGGGATGACACTTTCCGCCTAAACTGGATTTTCATTATGAAGAGGCTTCCTTTTAACGAAAAGTTCCGTAAAAGCAAAAATTGTTGTTCCTGATGAGCCTGGGGCGCACTTGAAGCACATGCATTAAGTCACGTTTTCCCGGAATGCAACTCATTGTGTAAGGTAGGGCTGGTTTAGTTTGCTAGAACTGTAAATCCTGCATTTGTGTGCTATTTTGGTGGCATTGTGTGTTGTCCTTAGGTGACCCTCTTTCAAAATTGTTTAAAAATGGGATTTTTAGAATATTCTTCTGGGAAACTTCATGGCCCAGAGGTTAAATTTTTGGTATGTAAAAATATAATAGTTGTCCTCTAGTTTGTTAAAATCATGCGTTTGACCACGCCCAAGGATGTCTTATGATTTATGTAGACTCGTATAGCAAAGTTACTTTTCTTCTCTTACACGATACTCTTACCTAGAATATTTGGCATGTAACATTGTATGGTGGTCATCTACCAAGTTTGTTAAAATCATGCCCTGGGGTCAAATTGACAATCTTCTACTTTGAAACCGCAAGGGCAAGAGGTTTGATATTTGTTATGGAACATGGTATTATAGTCCTCTACTGAGTTTATTTAAATTAAAATTACGCACCTTGGGTGAACATCGTTTTGTATAAAAACCTGGTTATTTTGTCTTTAGCATCATGTAGTGGTCCTGTACACATTTTGTTGAATTTATGTCCCTGCTATCAAACCTGTCGACTTTCCAGGTCACATGGTATACATAGACTTAAAAACAGTAGAATTGCAATAACTCGAGCTGGCGATTTCTCGAAAACTGGCGATTACTCGAGCATTAAAGAAAGTCCCTAGCATTTTCCTTTAATGTCTATATAAAAATACCCGCGATAACTCAAACATGCGATTTTCGATAACTCGAGGTCGTGTGCCGGTCCCTGAAAGGCATTTCACACCTAATTAACTGGCAATTATTCGAGGACGCTTTCTCGTCTGGTCGGTGCTAAAAATATTCGAGTTGTGAAAACAGCGCAATCAAGCAGACAAAAGGCGCTCGATTAGGTGTGAAGTTAGTTGCAGTTTGAGAAACACTGCAAATTGTCATCCTTTGAGAAGCAGATCAAAGCTACACAGTTTTAATGATAATTAAATAATTACGAGCAATCGATAATTATGAGAACATGTATGGTATAAAAGAGAGCGTATCAGATAATTCATCGGAATCTCTTAACTGAATTCCTTCTTGTCATTTGCGCTGCATCATGGCAACACAGAAAGAAAATTATCTTACAAATTGTCAAACTCCTGAGCAATCTAGTGAAGGACCCACTTGTGGGGGGATAGCTAGATCAGGAAAGCTTCTGTTTCCTATATCGGGTAACGGAAGCGGTGACCGCCCTTTGACATCGTTCACTGGGAAAACGGCCACAAAACGCAAGCTGGAAACGCGAACAATAGAGGTTAAGTTCAATGCCATCATGGAAGTAGAGAGAGGCATCAAGTCGAAGGCTGAAATAGCTCGAGATCTCAGTATCAGTAGCAGCACCCTGTCCACATGGCTCAAGAATGCAGAATCCATAAAGGATGGTTACCAAAACCTTGGCCAGAAACGCAAATCAATGAAGCTAGGCAAATGGGACAGTCTTGAAACAGCTCTTGTGAAGTGGTTCACCGAAGCGCGTGAGCAGTCCGCGGTGGTAACAGCCTGCATGTTGAAGACAAAGGCATCTGAATATGCAAAGGAGCTTGGTCTCGCTGACTTCAATGCCACTACAGGGTGGTTAGATAGGTTCAAGCAACGTCATGGCATCCACTTCCGGAAGATATGTGGGGAAGCAAACAGCGTCGACGAGAAGGCTAAGTCTCTAGAAGAATGGCAACATAAGCTACAAAGCATGCTGCAGAACTATAATCCAGATGACATCTACAACGCCGATGAAACAGGGCTCTTCTTCAAGATGCTGCCGGACAAGACCTACGACTACAAAGGCGCAGACTGCAAGGGTGGAAAGAAGAGCAAGGATCGCATCACTGCACTCGTCTGCGCGAACATGAGCGGAACTGACAAAATGCCACTCCTTGTAATCGGCAAAGCGAACAAACCACGATGCTTCAAGAATGTCCGGACGCTACCACTGCCTTACAAGGGTCAAAAACGTGCCTGGATGGACCGGCAACTGTTCACCGAATGGGTAACCAACATTGACAAGAAAATGCGCCGAGCCCACCGCAAGATAGCTATGGTCGTGGACAATTGCAAAGCCCACCCCAAACTGAAGACGCTGACAAATGTTGAGCTGGTATTCCTGCCGCCGAACACGACTAGCAAGACACAACCGATGGATCAGGGTGTCATACAAAACTTGAAAATACACTACAGGAAACGGGTCGTCATAAAACAGATAAAGGCCATCGAAGAAAAGAAAGAGCTGTCCATCACACTCCTCGACGCCCTGAACTTCCTGCAGCAGTCGTGGGAATGTGTCACTGCGACCACAATTAGAAACTGCTTTCGACACGCTAAGTTCGAGGTCCCCAACACAGCCACACTGGACGAATCAGAAGAATACGACGAGCTTGATGACATTCCCCTCTCACGCCTGGCATCACTCGGCGTATCAGCAACCTACCTCACCGAATTCCTCGGATTTGAAGACCCCGCCCCAACTGCCGAGTCCTTCACCGACGAAGACATCCTGAGCGAAGTACGCGACGCGTCTTCAGACGAAGAAGACGACAAAGACGACCAAGGCTTAGATGACGAAAACCGCCCACCCCCCACAGCCAACGAGGCCACCGAAGCGCTGGATGTTGTCCGCCGATTTCCAAGCAATGCCTAACACAGACCGGGAACTACAGATGCTCTGCTCGCTATCGCGAAACATCTTCCGCCATCAGTTCCGGGAAGCTAATGGGTTGCGACAATCTTCAATCCTTGACTTTGCGCAACACAAGTCTGACTAATGTACATAAAATGCAAAGTGTGTAGTGATTATGTTGTTTTTAGTGTGTGTTTTTTTCATGGGCATGTACGTACCTTGTGTGCTTTTTTTTTAAATAATTATGCTACATGTTCAGTGAATATTAATGAGATATTTTTTATTATATATATGTTTTGTGTGAATGTTGAAATAATTAAATGAATTTACGATCATCTTTATTGTTTTGTTTATTATACTGTAACCTTAAGCGATTTTTACAAAGCCTTTTCTTTCTCTAGCACCGTCTTACATGTAAATAAAGCGTTTGCGGTCAGAATTTAGCATTATCAACCGAGACAGTGAAAACAAATAATACCATGGATTACTCGAAACCTGCGATTACTCAAGCATCGATGTCGGTCCCGTGCTTCCTCGAGTTATCGCAGTTTTACTGTAGAAAATTCTCCTCACAAACAGTTAGGCCCAAAAGGTTGGTATTTGTTAGTATCATCATATAGTGGTCTTCTATCATTTTATGCCCCCAAAGGTGGGCATATAGTGATCGCACTGTCCGTCTTGCCTTCTGAATTTCTGTCACACTTTGCGTTTAGGTTTCGAAAAATGTTCATAACTTCTATGTCGCTTCAGATGTAACCTTCATATTTGGTATGCATGTGGATATGGACAAGGCCTTTTTATGCACAATTTTTTTTACCCCTTTCACCTTGACCTTGAACTAAGGGTCCGCGTTTAGTTTTCAAAATCTTCGTTTAGGTTTCAAATAATGCTCATAACTTCTATGTCGCTTCAAATGTAATCTTCTTGTTATCCAAGATTGCCGTAGTGTAGTGGATATGGTGTCCGCCTAGCGATCAGGAGATCATGGGTTCGAACCCCACTGGGAGCGTTCCTTTCATCCCCCCCAAAGACACCAAGTACTGGTTCTAGTCCCAGGAAACGGACTCGAGAGCGTTTATATAAGCCTACGGCTTTCGATGCAATCAAGCTAAAATAAATAGGTTTAAACTAAATGTAATCTTCAAATTTGGCATGCATGTGTAACTCATTGAGCTGCACATTTTGAATATGAAAGTTCAAGGTCAAAGGTAAAAAATAATAATCAAAACAACGCATTAGGGGGCAGTGTGTTTCTGACAAACACATAGATCTCTTGTTTTTCAAATCTTGATATTGGCTTGAAATTGGTTAAAAAAAATGCATTCCACTGTTGGTACCTTGTTTCCCTTATTGTACTATTTGAACAAAGATATAGTGCAAATATGTTGACTGACTTCATTGCTTTGTCTAAAATAATTTTAGATAAATGCGGAAATTGAAATAATGTTCTTATTTTTATCATTGCAAAAATTGAAATAATATTCTAATTATTATAATAACAAAATTAGAAAAACTATAACAGTTGAACCTGTGTAAAGCAGCCAGTTAAGGGAAGAGTTCAATGTGGCCGCTTTAGGCAGGTGGCCACTTTAAAGAAAGTTGGTCAGCTGATAGTTTCATCTTGTTAAAAGGAACAAACACCAAAAGCAAAAACACTGATAATCTTAAATGGCTAAAGGAATAGTGAATTACAAGTCAAATAACATGTTTTGTAACATGTTTTTATTGATACAACTTAAAGCCTATATTCAAGAAATTGTCACCATTCAATAACATAAACTGCATTTTGTATACTGGAGATGAGATCAGTTTGAATATTGACCTTTTGCACCTCGAAATGGATGTCTCGTGACTGCTGAACACATGTGAAAAATAGCTGATGTGAAATATACTGGACACTGGTCGCTTACGGCAGGTGACAATTTTACTCAGGCGTAATTATGACTGATTTTCGTCGGGCGGGGAATCTAAGACTGAACGTTTACCCCTGGTGCCCTCTTAACTAAGGTGACCGCTAGGTCAGGTAAGACTGTATATGAGCCTTGCTGTGTGAAAATGGGGCTTAATCCATGTGCGTAAAGTGTTGTCCCAGACTAGCATGTGCAGACTTCACAAGCTAATCTGGGATGACACTTTACACACATGCATTAAGCCCCGAATTCCCACAGCAAGGCCCGATAATGGTGAAATTCCTTGCAAACCTCTTCTTTAATTGTCTAGGCAGAGCCCTCCACAGCGACAGAGATAGCAGCTGACATGGCTAGACAGGTGAAGCAGGGAAAGAAGAGGAATAAGAAGAAAGGCCAAGGGGATGACTTTGAGTCACGATACAACATGGACGATTATGATGATAATAATGATGACTGTAAGACCTGTGTGATATTGATGACATGATCATGGAGATTCATATGAGCTTCCCTCTTGGTAAACTAGGTTAAACACATGTGCGTAAAGTGTCGTCCCATATAAGCATGTGCAGACTGCTCAGGCTAATCTAGGACGACACTTTACGCACATGCAATAAACCCTGTTTTCCAAGAGCTCGGCTCGAATGACGTTCATGCTACAGATAGTCAGTAGCGTTATTATTATGACATTTAGATATGATGATTATGAATTAGAATATGATAAATATGACTTATGAATTTAGAAATTATCAAAAAGATGAAATTGATAATGCAGATAGTGATTATGATAATAAAATGATGAAAGCTAGGTATGATGCTAATTTTAATGCTGTTGACATTATTTATGTGCCAATAACTTCTGTTTGGATTGGTCATTGGAAATTATTTTATGGCCATTATCATCTACCTCTGAATTTAACAAGGCAATTGTGAGTTACTTGGACTAGTTTGTGGACTTAGTACTGGCTAACCCATCTTTCCTAGGAAAAGTGTTTATAGGTTAACTGACCACCCTTAACCCTTTGAGCGCTGAAACCGGATTTTGAAGGCCTTTGCAAACAGTTTGGATCCAGATGAGACGCCACAGAACGTGGCGTCTCATCAGGATCCAAACTGTTTGCTATTCTGATAGTATTCTTTGAAAAAAAATCGAAGAAAATGCTTATTTTAAAAATTTAGCAGACAACATTTTAGCAGACGACAAATTTCCCAGCATGCAAAGGGTTATATGCCTGAATTATTGTTGAATATGTACAAAAATCATAATGAGCCTCACTCTGGAATAATGGGGTTGAATGCATGTCACAATGTACTTAAAGTGTTTTCCCAGTTTCAATTGAAATCAGAAACAACACTTTTTGGCCTTAACTGGATTTTTGCTTCCAAGATACTTTTGACCTTGGACGAACTGCACAGGCTAATCTGGGACGACCCTTTACACACATGAATTAAGCCCAGTTTTCCCAAAGCAAGGCTCAAATGATTATCCCACAGTACTATGGCAGTATTTATGTTGTTATTTGCAGTGTCTATCCCACAGTACTATGGCAGTATTTATGTTGTTATTTGCAGTGTCTATCCCACAGTACTATGGCACTATTTATGTTGTTATTTGCAGTGTCTATCCCACAGTACTAAGGCACTATTTATGCTGTTATTTGCAGTGTCCAACCCGTTCAAGGGCATAGGGAGCCTTGCTGTCTATGCCAGTAATGCTGAGGACCCTTTAGTGAGCAAGAAAGATGAGGTTAGTAGTGCGGCATTGCAGAAGGGGTAACATGAGCCTTGCTCTGGGAAAATGGGGCTCAATGCATGTGCATAAAGGACAAAACTATGGAAATTTTCGTTTAAAGGAAGACCTAGTTTAGGCGGAAAGTGTCATCTCTGATTTACCTGTGTATTTTGGATTATTCTTTACGCACATGAAATAAACCTAGAGCGAGGCTCTCATTATTTAGCGAAGAACACTTGGTATGCTGGATTCATCATTATTAATGCCAGTCCATCTTTCTCTCTGTAGGGCATAGACACAAAACAGGCCAATGAGGTACTCTTACATTTCTCTTCATTAATCATTAATGCCAGTCCATCTTTCTTTCTGTAGGGCATAGACACAAAACAGGCCAATGAGGTACTCTAACATTTCTCTTCATTCATCATGCAAACTTGCATGTATTGTTCCGTATGTTATAAAGATGCATTTTTTATCATCAAATGTTTACAAAAATGCCAATTTTATCTTCTTTTTTTCTAAGAATTTTTATAAAATTACTATTACAAATTGCTGCATATAAGAGCTTGCATCATCAGTGAGTATTCAAGTTCTATTTGTGTTGTGTCCAATTTCGATTACGTAACTACAAATGTAAAAGTCTTCATAAATCAAAAATGATAAGTATTTGCATTCTTATACCATGTTGACAAAGTCTGAATTGCCATTACTATCTGCATGGATATGCATGAAGCAAAATGTTTTATCTAAATGTTTTCCTTGTGTTGCTGAACAAATCTGCATGTAGTCAACTAATTCAATACAAAGAACTGAACATAAACATGTTTTTAAGCACATTCTGATTAGAAGATGATGTTCACCCTGAGGCAATCCCACAATAAAACTAGAAATGGCGCGGCAGAGGCCGACGCGTATCCCCACACCGAATGTTTGACCTATGTGTGCCCCAGGGTTGGTAATGGGGCCATGCATAGTCGAGATTGACCGTATTGTCATAAGAGAAGTTCAGTATCAATTAGAAGTGAATTGGTGTAGAAATGAAGAAGTTATAGTAAAGGCAATTTTTGGTGGGTGTGACCTATGTGGGCAGGGCGCCCCAGGGTTGGTTATGGGGCCATGCATAGTTGAGATTGACCGTATTGTCATAAGAGAAGTTCAGTATCAATTTGAAGTGAATCGGTGTAGAAATGAAGAAATTATAGTAAAGGCAATTTTGGGTGCATAACTT
>VMBQ01000363.1:363353-382878 GCA_007657795.1 Dreissena rostriformis | reverse complement strand
ATGATGCACGCCAAATGGCATTGTACACCATCTGTTAATAACGGAGTTATGGCCCTTTGTATCTTGAAAAAATGCTTTTTACTATAGGCACTTTTGTGTCCGGAGCCATATCTTGGAAGTGCTTTGGCGGATTTCATTGAAACTTGTTATGAGTATATATATGGATAAGACGATGATGCACGCCAAATGGCATTGTACACCATCTGTTAATAATGGAGTTATGGCCCTTTGTATCGTAGTATGTTCATCCGTCCGATTTGCACCCATCCTTAAACAAAATAAATGTTGCGGGGGATATCAATTCTACGAATTTGCTTGTTTATTTTAGCTTGATTTCATGAAAAGCCTAAGGCTTTTTCAAACGTCAAGTCAGTTTCCTTGTTGGAACCAATACTAGGTGCCTTAATGAGAGACCTAAAAAATGCTCCCACAGTGGGGTTAAAACCTGTGACCTCATGGTTTCAAGGCAGATACCATATTGATTATGTCATGGCGACCTTAATTGAGGAATTGAAAGCTAGAAATTCTGATTTGTTAGTCCACCCATGTGACTCGTAATTCATATCATGGCTGTATATGCAAATTAAGTTACAACTGATAAAAATATAATGTTTTAATCACCATTTGCTTAATTATGTCAATATGAGAAAATATGATGTTCAAAGTTTTTTGTACTTTTTGCTAATGACATCATTGTTTTGTGCTTACGTTTATGGTGTGCACAATTCTATTGTTCAGAGAAACATAATGATTTATCATCTGTGTTGCAAATAAGATAAAAATTATCCTAACTGTTCATACAACGATAAAATGAAGAAAATAAACTGTTCAATTCTTAAATATGAGTCTTGTTATGTGAAAACTGAGCTTAATTCATGTGCTTTAAGATTCATCCCAAATTAAACTTTGCAGTCCTAACAGGCTAATCAGGGATGGCACTTTCTGCCTACACTGGATTTTTGTTTAGTATAGCTCCTTTTAAAGAAAAAGTCCGTAAAAAGCGGAAAGTGTCATCACTGATTAGCCTGTGCAGACTGCACAGGCTTATCTGGGATGACACTTTACGTACATGCATTCAACCATTTTTTTGCCAGGATGTGGCTCGTAAATACATGAAAGTCATTTATAATGAAATTACCCGTCTTGTAATCACAGGTGCAGTGTGTAAGATGGCACCCAGCAGAAGAACATATGCTGCTGTCAGGATCCTTTGACAAGTAAGGGCTTAGTAAACGAGTCGCGTTGTGGAAAAACAGGGCTTAATGCAGGTGTGTAAAGGGTTGTCCAAGATTAGCCTGTGCAGTCCACACAGACTAATCAGGGACAGCACTTTCTGTCTAGACTGGACTTGCATTTAGAAGAGACTTTTGAATCAAACATTCCTTAAAAACAGAAAGTGTTGTCCCTGATTATCCTGTGTGGACTGCACATTCTAATTTGGAACAACACTTTACGCACATGCATTAAGCCCAGTTTTCCCAGATCAAGGCTCAAATACACCCGTTGCAATCATTCTCATTTGGTGTTCCTATAGCTTTAATGCTTTATGTATGGAAAAGAAACTTCTGTTAAGGTGGCCAAAAGGAATTCTACTTTGAAAAATACTTGACTATTCCATCATTGATATTAGCAATTTCATTAAGAATATCAAAAGCCAATCTATATAAAAAGAGAATCTGTGCACACCAGGTTCAAGATTAACCAGTGCAGGGCTTGGGGTTTGTGCTTATTTTTACCCCTGTGCATTTTTTCTTAGCGGTGAATATCAGATTAGCTTGTCACTAAATATTTCTGAAGTGTCCCAATTTTTGTTCAATTTTTATTTCATTGTTGAGACCAGCTTTTTCTGAGGTACTTCAGATATTGGTTGTTTGTTTTTCTTGTAAATCAAACATTTTGGAAAAATTGGGCTACCAGATTAGCCTGTGCAGTCCACACAGGCTAATCAGGGACCTCACTTGCCACCTTAACTGGATTTTTGATAAGAAGATACTTCCTTTAAACAAAAAATACCATTAAAATGGAAAGTGTTGTCCCTGATTAGCCTATACAAACTGCACAGGCATATTTGGGACGACACTTTATGCACATGCATCAAGCCCCATTTTCTTACAGCAAGGCGTAATTCATGGTTATTGACAGTTTATGTCTCGTGTTTTTCAGGACAGTGAAAATGTACGACTGTCGGTCTCCAGAGACGAGTAACAAGACGTGGAACCTCGGCGGAGAGATTGAGAAACTGCTCTGGAATAAATTCTCCCCTCTTAACTTCTTTGTAAGTGTTACTTGGATGTTTCTTTGAGAGGAAATTGAGAAAGTTCTGCGGAATAAATTCTTCTCTCTTAACTACTTTGTAAGTTACTTTAATGTTTGTTCGAGGGGAAATCGAGAAACTGCTGTGGAATAAGTTTTTCCCTCTTAAATACTGTGTGAGAGTTACTTTATTTTCCCCTTTTAACTACTTTGTAAGGGTTACTTTAATGTTTCTTTGAGGGGAAATTGAGAAACTGCTCTGGAATAAATTCGTCCCTCTCAACTACTTGTAAGAGGTACTTTAATGTTTCTTTGAGGGGAAATTGAGAAACTGCTTTGGAATAAATTCGTCCCTCTCAACTTCTTGTAAGAGGTACTTTAATGTTTCTTTGAGGGGAAATTAAGAAACTGTTTTGGAATATAAAAAAACTCACAACTACTTTGAACGAGTAACTTTAATGTTTCTTTTAGGGGAAATTGAGGAAATTCCGTGGAATAAATTTTTTCCCTTTTAAACTACTTTCTTTCATTGCTGGGTAATTGAGAAACTGCTTTGGAATAAGTTCTGCCCTCTTAACTACTTTGTAAGAGTTACAGTAACTTTTATGTTTTATGAAGGGAAATTTAAAATCTGTTCAGAAATTACTAACCTCCTTTCAATTAATGAACCATTTACCAATAAGATTGAATGTGAATCCTCCTCGGAGAAAGGTCAAAGTCATAAAAAAAAATCTACTCTGTAGTTTTTAGATGCATTGGGGGATTTAATAATTATTTGGAGTTAATCTCACCATGAGCAGACCATGTGTCGCATACAACTGTTATATTCCCCGATGATAGTCAGAAGTTTAAAGGTTATGAATTTGGCTCATATTGAGTAGTACACTCCAACCTTTTCATTTCAAAGTTGGTGGAAGGTAGAAAAATACTTTGAAATTACGCTTAATTCTATTAAGCATTTGAAGGTATTCTTTATTAGAATTATAGCTTTAAATATCACAATAGAAACTTGTTTGTGGCTTTATTTCAAAATGTGATAGGACAATTTAAAATATCTGTAAAAACAACATGTTTTGTTTGAAAAAAAAAATTATTTTATTGAAATTTGAATTACTATTATCAAATGTGTCACAGTTCAATACTGTTGCGCAAAATCTAAAAAAAATATTTTGGCAATGATTTTTACTTTACAATCAGTTTCTTGCAGCACTTAAAAGAGTAAACAAACATGTGAAATAATGAGGCGCGGACAAACTTTTGTCATAATCTTCAGAATCGCAGATAAGTACCTTGAATGATCAATTAATAAATAATCATGGATTCCTAAAATGGAACTGGATTTATGTGGTAAAAATAATGATTCTTTCAAAAAGCAGAGTTTGAATTACACAAATTTTACTAAGGTTAACATCAAATTTCTAATTAAATAAAGAAGGAAAAAATTGGGCAAGAAAAAACACTTTGAGATAACAAAGAATTTGATTAACTGTGTTTGATATTATTGTGATGATACAATGCTTCAATGGTATTTAGTGGACTGTGGCACTTCTTTGTTGTTGATATGTTAAGAAATACAATGTATCACCAACTGAAGTGGAACTAAGATATCCTTAATAAGCTGCTCATGTATCTCTTACAGGCAAGTACAGATACAGGCCATGTGTACTACATGGACTCCAGGCAGGATAAGCCAGTGTACTGCATCGCAGCACATACAGAAAGTGTTACAGGTACTTGCAAATAGTTTCCGTACCATACTCTGGAGTTTTTATGTTTATTTATTTTGTATGACCACAATGAGTTTTATGCAGTCCAGAAGATTTAATTTGATCTTGAAAATTTTTAAAGAATTATTGGCAAAATAAGGTTTCATATCTTAGCTAAGTTTAAGAAAAGGGCTATATATGGGCCTATGGATTGGGAAGCATTACGAATTACACTTGTCCTGTATGTACTTCAATTCATCCCGAAGCTTGTGTTTTCAACTCCTCTTTTGCTACTGTGTGGCTCTCACCCAAGCTATTACAGATGAATTACCTTAATGTGTAGACAATTGTCATGAAAGGAATTGTGGCTGCGACAAGTTTTGGCAGAATTAAGGCCCTTTATTAGTTTTCCGACCGTATAATATATAGTCCCAATCAATCTCCACGCAGAGTTGTCGTTCCATGCTCTCACATACAACCTCTGCCATCACAAGAAAATCCTACCAGATTCGGTAGGATGTTATTTTATTGTTTTAAAGTATTATATTATGAAAACGAGTATCATTTTATTTTATATTTTGAAAAAAGTGTATAAGTTTAGGTTCATAATAAAAAAAAATATTACTTTAATTAAAAAAGTAAAAATTCCTGTTTACAAATTTAAAAATAACCGTTGATACTGTAAGACGCCCACGTGGTTCGACTATTATGACTTAGTTGGTAATAACGGCAGGGAGTTTAGATCATTATAATATATACGGGTCTTATTTTCCGGTTAAACATAAAACTCTTGTTTTAACAAAGGAAACAATTCTCCGGCACATTCTTTTTCGGCATTGTTTGCTATGACGTTGATACTGTAAGACGCGATTATTGTATCACGTGGCTTAGCTATCATCAAGTGGTTGTGTATGATTGCAGGGATTTGATCCAGCTATGCTGGTTCCAGTCAAATCTCTGCGCGGAGGTTGAGTCCCAATATGTTGTGTTTTCAACTCCTCTTTTGTACTTGTTGAATGTTGCTTATACATTCACAGTTAAATAACCTCCATGCATAGATGATTTTAAAGAAAGGTGTTTTGGTTTGGATGAGTTTGACAGAATTATGGCCACTTTGTCGGTTGTAACACAATATATATATATATACTATAGTCAGAAGTTGTTTTTGTATGCCCCGGAAGGTGGGCATAAAGTGATCGCATTGTCAGTCTGTCCGTCTAAAATTCCGTCGCACTTTGCGTTTAGGTTTCAAAAAATGTGGAAAAACACTTTGCGTTTAGGTTTACAAAAATGTGGGAAAAGGGGGGCATATGTCATCCTATGGTGACAGCTCTTGTTTTTTCAACATCCATTACTGCATGGCAGATTAAGCTCACACTTTCACATCTGAATAACCTTTATGTGTTGGATGAGCACAGAATGTGGTGGTTTTGCTATATTTTGGCCTTAAGTGTTTTTTGGTCCACTGTAGTATATGTGGTGGATTTGTCTGTGTCAAAACATGTGTTATGGGGACACATTTCTAGCTGTTTTAGACTTTCGTTTAAAGGAAGTCTCTTCTTAACAGAAATCTAGTCTAGGCTGAAAGTGTAATCCCTGATTAGCCTGTGCAGACTGAACAGGCTTATCAGGAACAACACCTTATGCACATGCATTAAGCCACATTTTCCCAGAACAACTCTCAAATTGTCCATCAATTCCAGGCCTCTGTCTCAGCTCCGAGGAGAGTCGTATGCTGGTGACAACATCGTCTGAGGGGAGCATGAAGGTGTGGGACATCAACGACAACAAGCCATCCTGTGTCTACAGCCATAATCTCAAAATGGTGAGTCGTCTTGGCATAGTGGATATGGTGTCTGCCTAGTGATTGTCAGGTCACTCTGAGGTAGTGGGTATGATGCATTACACCTATCGAACAGGAGGTCACGAGTTCAAGCCCCACTTTGGGAGCATTCTTTAGATCTTCCCCAAAAATACCAAGTACTGTTTCAACCTAGGAAACGGACTTAAGTGTTTCTATAAGCCTTAGGCTTTCAATGCAATCAAGCTAAGATAAATAGCTTTAAACTCAAATGGTGAGTAGGGAGGCAGTTAAGGGGGCCTTGTTGTTATAGTTGGTTTCACAAAGAGTAACATCACGGGCCAATATGATTGAATGATAAAAACACAATTTTGAATAAAGCTCGACTTTTCACCGATTAATCTGAGCTATACTACTCACCCAAATATTGGCGTCCATGTAATTCTCTGGTTGAGAATAACGTGCAGCGTCTCCATATCACTGGTTCTACTACAGTTTTAAACTGAAACTTCACACATTTGTTTGTGTTCATTGTGTAAGGTCACTGGCCAAGTTCCATAACTCTGACCAGCAATTAAGCAGAATTATTCTCCCTTTTTATTTTGAAAATTCAGGTTAATATTTGTGAGAAAAAGTTACATTTGTTCAGGAGTTTTATGAATATTCACTAACCAACACCTATAACTTTGACATGCGTCATATCTCTACGTCTACTACAGATATTAAAATTAAACTTTACACATGTGTTCAGGGTCTTAATTAACAGTCACTGATTTAGACCTATAACTATGACCAGTCTTTAAGATGATAATTCTCCCTTTTTTACCTCGGGATCATCATTGAAGGCCCATAACTCTTGACTTGCAACTAAGCAGAATTATGCCCCTTATTGGACTTTGTGTACTGAGGAAATTCAAGAAAATGTTTGCGTGCAACAACTTTAATCTGTAGCTAACATACCTAGCTTGGGGTTGTACATTCTTATTGTACTGTTTCAACAATAATTCACTCATTGCAGGGGATAAAATATGTTTGACAGCTTCTTGTTCTATCTCAGTTTTGATGTGAACACATTCAATGTCACTTGCAGTGATTTTTATAGGAGAACCAGTTCAATCCAGTTCTTTTTGTTTAAAAAAAAATACAAATCATGTACATTTTTACTTCAAGTTTTATTGCACTATTCGACAAATTTTGGACAAGAGGGGAGCAGAGATCACTCAGTCATGATTACAATTTACCAGAGGCTTCCATTTTTTACCTATGCCAGTATATTTACTGATTTCACGTTCAATGACACTGTGTAGGTATGTGAGAATGATACCTAATTATAGGGACAACTACTCTGCATGCTTTACCTTTTCTTAACTTCAGGGGCAACTACGGGGCATATATTTGCCCAAGTATGATACCAAATGTAAGGGGCCACAACTGTTCAGATTTTACCAATACCGGTATATTATCTGACTTCAGGGGCAGCTACTCTGCCTGGAGAACTGTCCAGATGCTCCGTATGTTTTTGCAATGGGAGCAGAGAAGAAGTTCAAGGTCTGGGACCTCAGAGACATCAAGGATGGTGGGTAGTGGGCAGATATACATCATTTATACATCAAAGATGGTGGGTAGTGGGCAGATATAGACATCAAAGATGGTGGGTAGTGGGCAGATATACATCATTAGAGACATCAAAGATGGTGGGTAGTGGGCAGATATACATCATTTTAAAACTGAAAGTTTCAATGGCAAGGCTGGACCTGTATTCACCAACAGATTTGTAGACTTAAGTATTAAAAAAAAAGAATATTCTTAAAACTGTTGTATTTTAACTACTTAAAAGTGAAGTGTAGCATGTCATTCAAAGTTTATAATTGCATCATTTACAACTATTTGTTTATGATATAAGTAACATTTTAACCTGTAAATTTTCAAAATCTTAAGAATGTTTTCTTTGGTCTAAGTGTAAGAATTGGTTTGTGAATACTGGCCTTGTTTGTGAACATTTATTTTATTTTTGTTCTCAAGTAAATAGGTTCAATATAAATAAACTTTTGCAAAGTGGTCATGTCTCTGTTTAAACGTTTTTGTAAAGGTTTTATAATCATGTAAAATTGCCTTGTTAGTGTTCTAACATTATCAGTGATAAAACATATGCTATTTGGTATAAAGCTTAACAAATCAAGCTTACAAAAGGATAGGAAGAGACTTAATTTTTTCAACAAAAATACAATAAAAGCAGGAATTGTCATCCCTGATTAGCCTGTGCACACTGCACAGGCTAATCTGGGACGACACTTAATGCACATGCATTAAGCGGTGTTTTCCCAGAAAGAGACTCATTTCTACTTTCTGTCCCGGTACAGTGTAATACATGGTCCTTAAATTAATATTGGGCGATACAAATTAAGCCGCTGAAATAATTAATGTTCTTTAAATGCTCCTCAGTTTTCAAGCACTTCTGTGGGAGTGAGGCTGACTATGTGAACGACCCCCGGGCAGAGGAGGAAGAGGACCCAGAGGCCGCCATGGAGATACAGGAAATGATGGTTGCCATGGATACCGAACCAGCCAAGCAACCACCCGCTGCCAAGGGCGCTGAAGGAAAAACAAAAAAGAAGAAGAAAAAGAAAAAGAAGAAGCCTATGTCAAATGTTTAGTGCTTAATGTTTGTGTATGGTAAACAGGCGTGTTATTGGAAGTATGTTTTAAATCGTTGTTGCAGGTATGGTGTAAGTGATTGAATAAAATGTGCAATCAATATGTATTTTTCTCTGTTTATTTCAATTTGAATGAAATCATGATCTGATGTACATGACATGGAATGCTTCAATATTTTGGCGAAGGGCATCAAGGGTTGGTGGTATTACTTGCGATAAAATGAGCCCCGCTTTGGGAAAAGCAAGCTAAATGCATGTGCATAAAGTGTCCACACAGGCTAATCAGGGTCAACACTTTCCGCTTTTGTGAAATTTTTGTTTAAAGGAAGTCTCTTCTTAACAAAAATGCAGTTAAGGCAGAAAGTGTTATCCCAGGTTAGTCTATGTGGACTGCACAGGCTAATCTGGGACAACACTACATACGTGCATTTAGCCCTGTTTTCCCAGAATGAGGCTCAATTTATAACATGGCTATTTACATATGAGTTGTTCTATTCAATTTTTAATTATCTTAGAAGGTCATTAAGTAGTTCAGGATTCACGGAAATAAAAATATCCACACACGAGTATTCTTAATTGTAACATTGGTTAACACCGGATGTTTGTTTATGATGATGACGCAGGTGACTTATATGATTATGTGGAGCAGAGGAGGAGGACGTATTGTCCAAAAACTTGACAGGGCAGTCCTGGAGACAGCTATATGTGTCGCGTTCTGAGAAAACTGGGCATAATGCATGTGCGTAAAGTGTCGTCCCAGATTAGCCTGTGCAGTTCGCACAGGCTAATCAGGGACGACACTTTCCACCTAAACTGGATTTTCGCTAAGAAGAGACATCATTTAAATGAAAAACTCCATAAAAGCGGAAATTGTCGTCCCTGATTAGCCTGTGCGGACTACACAGGCTAATCTGGGGTGACAATTTACGCACATGCATTATGCCCAGTTTTGTCAGAACACGACACATATCCCCAGACGAGATTTTTTACCTTTGAGTGATGACCTTGAGTCAGTGTGATTGACTGCTTACTTCTGCACAACATCTCAGAGACCTTAACAGTGTAAGCAAGTTTCATGAAAACCCTTCATAAGGTATAGGAGATATTGAGCAGACACGACAATTGAGGCGGAAACGGACACGTTTGACCTTTAAATATGACCTTGACATTGAGTTGTCGTAAGTGACTCATGCCTTCTACATATCGTCTGATTGGCCTTGACATTTTAACAAAGTTTCCTGAAAATCCTTCATTGGGTATAGAATAGAGCGAGCCAACACGAAAGTAAAGGTTCTTACTTTTTACCTTGAAGTCCGACCTTGAACTTCAGAATGACCGACTCGTTGCTCCTGCACATCGTCTGAATGAACTGAACATTTAAGCAAAGGGTCATGTAAATCATTCAAATGTTACAGGAGATGTGGAGGACACAAGATAATGGTTGCTCAAACCTCTGACCTTGGGTCAGAGTGACTGACTTGACCTTAAGCCGGCATAACTGACTCCTGCTTTCTGCGCATCAATGCAATAATATTTAAGGCAGGTTTCATGAAAATGTAAAGGGAGATCTTGAGCGGACACATACGTATTACAAACAGACAATACTAAAATTGTATAACCGGTACTTTTGTTCCACCGTAACGCAATTTGGTGTTTTGAACACCAACGTTGGATAAGACACCAAAGTGCGGTTCTAAGTGGTTATTTTTTGAGATACGGTAACTGGTTCTTCCAGACAAACGGCCGAAAAGGTCACTGATAGTCATAACGTATCAAAAGTCCGCCTAGCACGCGGGACGGTTCGATTCCCGCACCGAGAGCGTACTTTAAAAAGACACCATGCAATAAAATCCAGACTGTCGAGTCCATAGAACTTAACTGTAGAATAGATTCAACTTTATCAATGTAAATGTTGATATCGGTCTATGACTTTTAAACAGCGTATATCTGACCTACCGGTAATTCTGTTTAAACGCCACTATCGGATAAACTCGACCGCAGTGGTTACATATTTGTACAACTAAATCGCTAGTTTTGCCTCAAAATAGGCTAATATCGGCTCGACCACTGCCGCAGTTGCACACTGGTCTCGTTTGTGGACTACAAATTAATCGACCGTTCGGCTGAATCGCCTTATGGGGCGCGTGAATAGCACAGTCTTTCGCACCACTTGGAAAATCTGTATGTGGACCCGTAGTTAGGCTCATTGGGTCATTGTCGACCTGAAATGGCTTGAAGTCACCCGGAGGCGGGGGGNCCCGGGGGGGGGGGGGGGGGGGACTAAAAGCCGATTCATGTCACCCTGGGGCGAGTTCAAGCCGATTCATGTCACCCTGGAGTGACATGAAGCCGATTCTAGTCACCCGGGGGTGACTAGCGTCGGCTTGAAGTCACCCCAGGGTGACATTAATCGGCTTCTAGTCACCCCCGGGTGACTTCAAGCCATTTAAGGTCGACAATGACCCAATGAGCCGTAGTTAGGGATGTTATCGAAAGTAAAAGTTTAAAAAAAGCCCGGCAGAAGGGTGGGTAAAAGTGACAAACCGGTCTTCCATTGTAACCAGGTGAGTCTCTCTCTGGAAAACGGGGCTGTACTTATGCAGTCTGCATAGGCTAGTCAGGGACGACACTTTCTGTATAAAATTAATTTTCGCTTAGAAGAGACTTCCTTTAAACGAAAAATACCATAAAAGCGGAAAGTGTCGTCTCCGATTGGCCTGTGTGAACTGCCCAGGTTTAATCAGGGACAACACTGTACGCACTTGCGTAAAGCCCAGTTTTCACAGAACGTGGCTTATATGAACAAAAATGTTGTGTCGATCAGAATTACTTACGGATATATTAATTAGAAAATCAATAATATTCCGATACTGCCATTTGCACGTGCAGCAGGAGGAAACCATACCTGCACGTGGTACAGAAGTGTTAGAGCGTCATAGAGGAATGATTCCAATATATCTATGAAGAATATAATCTCAAATTCCAACAAATATAATTCACGTTGATATCTTGAGCCGTTCGATATGTCCGCCGAAGGTAGTACTGATGTGGTTCTAGAACCAATATTGCTGCCATATTTAATTTTCAAACAGCTCCTCCTATATTGAGTACATTAAACAATTGAGTGTTGTTTTTAATTGTTGTTTTTTATGGGTTTTTTTTTGCAACAACGTATACGATGTACCAATATTTCTTGCCAAACCAGGGATCCACGAAACGAGCAAATCGTACGTATGCCAGAAATCCAAACGAACTGCGGATGTGCAGTTTTTTGTACATGTGTTATTATTATCCTTTATACTATAAGATGATAGACGATAGACCATGTGGTTATAACTATACGAACCATTCGTGATGTACAGCTATCAGCTAGTGTATGTATAGAATTTGCCACCTAACTATAGTGCATATGTTACAGTTACTACAAGACAGCATTTACCACACGTTAAACATACATGTTTAATTCCCGTTCACTGATAAATGAATGAAAGAGGATTTTTAATACCAGTGTCTATATTCAACTCTGACTGATATATACATACATACTACTAGCAGGAGGTGCGACGTATGATTATTACATGATTAAAACAATCGCGCGAAGCAGCATTGTTTACGAAGTGATTGAAAACACAAAGTACGCGTCTGTAATTGTGTTCTGTTCCATTAGAAACCACAATCCAATAGCATCGTTTGTGTCACAACTTACTGACCGTTTAATAAAGAATTTGGACCCCACAAATTGGAGTGAGAGAGCGGAATATTTATTTTCTATGCATTTTCGGTAAAATCAGAGCCAAGCAAAAGCAAAAGTCGCAGAATAAAAACAGTGAATTCCTTTAATTGAACATTTCTGACAAACGCATTCAATGTAATAATGACCTCTGAATACAATCTGGTCCTGAGCTTGTCCTTGAAATGTGTAAGTGATCGTTACAAACTTCCAATGACTGTTGCCGACGTTTTTGTTGTGCGTCTCTCATGGATGACACTCCAAGGCAGAGTTTGCCTTAGTTCTGCAGCTTGTTCTGCCGTTCTGACAGCTTTAATAACTGGAGGTATGTCTTGTACAATGACAGCCGAAATACTTCAGTTAGTACCTTCAGTCCGTTCAATAAAAAGTAGTTTTTGATATTTTTACTATGCCATTCGTGCGCTCGTGCTTTATATATTTGCTCCATACCACCAATCCAATGGCCAATTAGATATAACTTGTATACGCTGAACCCATTCGGGCAACAGTTCGTAGTCAGAATTAGTGGCTGTTATAAATTCGCTAATATATTTGTAACAGGCTAATTCAGAAAAACTTTTGGAAGAAATGACAGTTTCGTTACAGACACGACCATACAGCCGAATCATAAATGCTACCATTTTGTACCATGGTCGGTTTTGCAATGAAAGTGTCCGTATTTATTATGATTGAGAGTGTCCGTATATGAACGTCTTTACGCATTCCATGCGTTTTAGTATCCAACTAACACAATGAAGGACTGAGTTCGTCAACAATCGGTTTAATAATTTCGTAGTAAAGAAAAGCTTATTGCGTATACCAATCCATTGACATTCAATCACAGACAAACACCCTTAGACAAACATAAAAGCGGAGACAACTCTTGATTTCGCAACAAGTCAATTATTTCCCATTAAGGTGTTTTATAAATAATTGTTATATTTATTTTACATACATGTTTTAGTGGGTTTTTTTTAGTTTAAAAAATCGCAAGTAAACTGTATGCGGACCATTTCCTTAAAACACGAAAACATTCTTGGTAGCGGGTCGACGATGTCCCTACAAAACGCATTTTCCGTACTACCGAAAGGGGGCGGGGCCTCTCATTCACGTGCGGACCGCTGTTATGTTGTGTATTGGTACGACGGACCAACGGCAAAGCCTTGCAGCGACTCGACGATTACGAATAACGTTTCTTCTCAACTGATTCAGTGAACAGCAAGCGCACACTCGTACTACCAGGCCGATAGCGTAGTAGGTTTTACCGGTCGGCTCAGGTTCTCACGCTCTAGTTCGATATATCGAATGAAAGACATATATTCTTACGATACTTGGTGGCCGATTCTATTTATAACGCCACGTCAGTACGTGTGTGCTCTATGCATGCACTGTGTCAGTGTGTCTCTGGCATACTGTCTTGGTCGCTAAGCCGTTGCGGCTGACGCTGTACAAATATACTGCGTACAGTCACTTACGATAAGTCCACGTAGCTTTAACAGTTAGTTCGCGTTTCTCGTACACTGACACAGCGGCTCCATTGACCAATGGTGGGTAAGTGTAAAACAAGTACAAGTGTCGTATGTTTTATGGAAACACTAACTACAATAAACCTGTTGAACATTGAAACATATAACTTCCGTAATGTGAATGCTTAATGGATTCAAAAATGAAAAAGCTCTGTATCAAAACAAACTTTTCCCTGTTCGAAAAATCATGAACAGGTTTGGACAACAAGTTGAGCATGGATTCAATAAGAGTTCAATTGGATGAACAAATGAGGTGAACACTTAAGATTTTTTTTTTGTATACAGGATTAAAAAAAATGTTCAATTCGAACAACAGGATTTCAAAAATTACTACTGTAAAACCGAATTCAAAGATATATGACTCAGTGTTGATATGTGGGTTTCATTCCGAGGAGGCAGTGACAAGAATGTTTCAAAAGTCACCCGGATTGGGTCATCAAGAAAATGATTGACAATCGTAACGTATCGAGGCGGCAAAGTTCGATTCCCAGTCCTGGACGGGGAAATGGGTGCAGTGGTCAACATGGCATTGCCATACACTTGCATGTTTTCTCGCAAAACAAATTGGATCCACAGACCCATCAATAAACTTTTCATAGATACCTTATTCAAACCAATTTTGTTAACACCGTTTTAAGGGAATCAAATACGCGTCCTCCTTCCTACCCGAAGAATTTTCCGTTTTAGAACATCGAGAAGCAAAGAATGAATTCATATGTACCGTAGATGGACGTATCATTCATTTCTTTGTAAAATGAACAAATTAACACACTGTTTATTTAACATACGTAGTAAATTAAAATCGGTAAAATATGACAAGATAATATTGTTCATTACTACATTCTGTCTTTTCATCGGTGGGTCCTTATTTCATAGGCCCTCGAGAGCACATTTGTAATACGATTTATAGATCTATATAAGAGTAAAAGATTGTGAAGGAATCGACGTATAGTAAAACCTTATACAAGTCTTGATATAACCAACTAATTAATGCTACGTCGGTAATATTGGTTGTTGCCTGTGTATATACTATCCTGGTGTATGGCCTGGCGTGTGGTTTAAACTGACACGGGCTGCGCCTTACAGCGCGCTTATCGAGAAAACGGAATCATTGACAAGCAAGACGAGTGAGTATCTGTGTCAATACTCAGCTAAAAATACTACAGGGTAAAACCCAATAGCGGCACAATTATTTCCTGGCGCAGTGTTTACGTTCGCATGTGCGTTGCGTGACAAGCGTGATGACGTAATTGTCGTTTAAGTCGTTTTTGACGTATAAATATCCGTTGAAGATCAAGACTCTCTCGTGTACTGTGTTATGAATACAATGTGTACATTTTCAAAACTTTGTTTACAATTATTTTTTTCGTGAAATAACGATTTGTAGACTAATTCGCTCGATGTGAAAAGAATAGATGTGTTGCTGTATACTTTTTTGGTAAGTATACCTGCAAAATATTGTCCAAAAATAAAAAGATTTAATACTCTTCAATAACTCAGTTGCAATAGTGCATAAAAGATTATTCCTCATTTTAAACGAAATATCACATCGAGTTGAATTTCGCAATGGCCACTGAACGTGATCCGAAAGAATAAATATCGGACTTTTGAGCTGAATTGCATGCGTCCTTTTCTTTGTCGTTGACTATAAATAGCTTTTTCACGCTCTGACGTCACAAATATCATTAACAATACCTGTGTAACACTTGCTTGAACATGTGCAATATACAGAGGAAAATCGATATATTTGAATTTATGGTAAAAGATGTATTAATCGAATAAAACAAACTTGCGATTTATTGAGTAGTATAGCCATAAATGTGTTTTTAAGCCAAAACTACATCCTTTGTTCGCGCATGAGCACCGCCATATTGAATATTTTTGCCGGGGTAATGAGCAATACAAGCTATCCCTCTGGCGCTAAATTGATTTTTGGCATGTTCATTATGCTTTTGTTGGGAAAATTTTGTCGATTTTGATTCACGAATGGTCAAATATGTGACTACTACAGAGAGTGAGTTTAATGCAGTATAGGATAATCAGTCCTTGTTTTATCGCGTGGACTTATATTTGATATTGATCACTCGCCGCTGCCGCTTACACACTGCTGTGTGTTTACTGACTGCTGGTGCGGTTGTGTGCGGCAGTCTACTCCAGTGTGATAGAATTTGTTGAAGCTATCGTGGATTTCCCCTGCGTGACCAACTAGGTGGGATGTTTTGACTATCGCGTTTATTGTCAACGGTTTACGGATCACCTGAAGTGGTAAACAGTGTCGTGGATTCGAAGCCTGATCTGCGGGTTTTGAAGAAATGGCGAACAAGCATTTGAACAAAGACACACGACGTTACGCACAAGAAAAATTGGAATTCATTGAAGGACTTCGAAATTTCCACTATAATAGAGGGTAGGCTGCTTTAATTCAAAGTATTTTTCTGCTGTTTATTGTTTTAAGTGTCTAAATGGCACTCTTTATTTTTCAAAATATGTCAGTTTTTATTGCAGTGTTGAATATGGCTGTCAATGGCTGAAGTTAATTGCTTTTTCTTTTCACAGAACAAGTTTTCATCTGACACCAAAATGTGGAAATATAGATGTGGATCTTTACTCATTATACCAGAAAGTTACATCAAGGGGCGGGTGGAAGAAGGTAACAATGCTTATGTTCATGATCTTTGCACAAATCTGAATCATTATTGATATGTACACATTTTCTGACCTTGACCCTTCATTGAAAATAACTGATCGTAGTATTGATGTATTTGATTTGCTTTCTCAAGTTTTGTATTTTGGAAATAACTTGCACTAAACTAGGCTAAAACTCGATATCGGAAAATTCATTTGCATCAGTCTGTAGTATGCAGCCATGGGTAATTAGTTATTGGGGGTAACTAAACTCCTGAGGAAATACATGCCCAGGTTAGGGCTTTAACCCTCGTCTGCTTGGACACTAGCATGACACTAAAGAAACCGCTCTCTAGGGCCAGTCCATCACATCATGATGTAAAGTTGGAATCTTTCCAGACATCTGTCTGTCTGTCTGACAGACACCTGTCTGTTCTGACAGACACGCTTGCTGGTAACAGTGTTGACCTGTATACAAAATTTCCTTTTACATTTTTGTCAGTCAATGTCTGACAGCACCCAATGCCATATATAAATTATTATTAATAGTTTGAATATCAGGCATCACATTGCAGTCTTCACGCTAAATATTTTAGACCAATAGCCCTTCGGGCTAATCAGATAGAATTTTCAATAGCCCGAAGACATTTTCAATAGCCCGAAAAGGTTAACATACATTTTTTGACTTTTTTGGCTCGGAGCAACACAAATATTTATTTCCAATCAGAAATAACTACTTCTTATGAGTAAAAACATTTGCCTGTCCCATTTACAACACACTGTATTATTTATTTTTGATAACAACAGCAAAGGCATGCTCCGCGGACATCTCCATATCTCAGTGTTGTAGATTGGCCCCAATTTCCTCAGGACAGGACGGTGTCCTAAAATTGCTAAATGGTCAATTTTTTTCAGGACATTTGTCCTTAATCATGAAACAATTTTCAGACAGTTTTGTTAGCGCACCGAGCCCTAACCTATTGTACTTTTTTAGTCTTTCTAGTTGCAATTTCCAGTGAATACAATGCGAAATATAATAAATCATACCATCCGTATCACCGAATGTGTATTCGTCATTCTTTAGAAATTTTCAAAAAGAACGTCGAAAATTAATTAAAATCGAGGAAAACAAATCTGTATCCGAAAACAACAGTCCGAAAAAATGTACGTATTTCGCACATGAAATAAAATGTGCATATCGTTTGATTCAAATGAAAACCAGTTACCTAGCAAATACGTAATAAATATATACCGGTAATTTTGTTAACATATTGCTTAAATATATGCTATTGCAGTGCTTTATTTTGCTAATCGATCACTCAAACTTTTTCATTTGCAACGTTTGCTGACTTGTACGATTTTCGGAAAGAAGCGAAAATTTTTCGTCAGTTACCGTTCATGTTCGCGCTATCCGCTAACCAATAAAAAAAAAAAATGGTCCATCTCCGGAGTCTCCGTAAGAGTGGAACTCAGACGTGTTGATTGGCTAAGAACTTGTACCGATTACTTCTATGATAATGTCTTTAACCCAAAGTGGCTGACCGGTGTTCAGGTAATTTTATCACTTTGTTTATAATTGTATGCTAAAATATTCGATCAACCGGTCAGGCTATTTAATATGCATTTATGATCGACCGACCGTCCCAAGAATCGACTCGGGCTTATAGGCTAATTCGAAGACTGACATTGGTCTGACAGGTTACTGTCCCGTTAACACTTGCATAATCTAATGTATAAAATGGCTTGCACTAGAACCTATGTCACCATGGCTCAATTTGTCATTGTCGGCTTGGCTACTACTTAAATGTACCCTCGGTACTCTTTAAGTATACATGTACTTAAATGTACCCCAGGTGTGATAATTAAACTGAAACATACCCAGGAATTATAACATTATATTGGTCGTTGTCTGTTTTTTTTTTCAAATCATTTTTGTTCATATTACCATGTTTGTCTATATTTTTAAAATGGTCTCTATATTATCAAAACTCATTCTCAAAAAAGAATGTTGGGGCAGGTTTTGTTCAAACAGAATTTTGTTTCGTAGTCTTTAGAGCGTTTTACGACATCAGATTTTTAGCGGTAATACAATTCTGGTACAGTCTAAATTGACCGGGTATATTTAAGTATACTTAAGAGTACCCGGCCGGGGTACATTAAAGTAGTACCCGAGCCGACAATCACCAAGCATGCCTCACTATGTCTATGTGAAAAATAGCCATAACATGGTACTTTAAACAATTACATATTAAACAGGTTATACATGTCCTTTAGAGCATTAAAACATCCTGGGGGGGGGGGNGGGGGGGGGGGGGAGGAGGGGCAGGCTGAAACTTTATAGCATAGGGTGTTGTGCCTGTCCGTTAAGGCCTTGCTTGAGCACCGGGGGATGTAGCCTTTATTTAGCTACATCTATATAGATAGAATGCAAAACTGCCCTGAATGGTTTGCTATCTGCGGTCTCTGTACAAGCTTACCAGACATCAGATAAACTAAAATCTTTACAGAATGATGTTTCTTCAGAACCCTGACTTTTTTAATACATGTACATGGCCAAAGTATTTAAAATTGGGTGCAACAATGTTCCCTGCTTCTTCTTCTTTTTCCTATATAAATATACATACATACATTAATTCATGATACATGCATAAAATATAATTACATGATTACATGTAACCATGGCAAAGGTGTAGTGAAGACATGATTCCAAGCGGTTTTAAGTTTGTATAATTCTTTCTACAGCCATTCTCCCCTACCTCTGATTCAATTAAACGTAAGGAAGTTTTCAGTAACTGGCACTAAGTATGCAGGCCTTTTTCTGTGTATTTGGGGAAAAAGTACCTATCAAAATGGGGATTTTTCGAGTCGCGAAACAGGGCTTTTTTTCCCCTTTTTGGGAAGATAGCCCATGGCTTTGGATTTGGGAATTTTATCGGCATTTTCAAGAAATTGGGAAAATAAATTCAGTAGCCTTCTATGGTAGCACTTTAGTACAACCATATATATTGATATAACTCTGTATAATAATTCAAATTAAAATCATATAAATCATTATTATGTACTTTGTTACATGTAATTGAAATAAAATTGTGATAAAATAATCATTTGACACTTCTAAAAAAAAAAAAAAAATTGGGAATTTTTTTCCAAATTTTGGGAAAAAAGTATACCTTTTGCCATTGGGAACATAGCCGTTATTCGGCTATAAAATCGGGCCAAAAAAACCCCTG
>VMBQ01000363.1:318725-349839 GCA_007657795.1 Dreissena rostriformis | reverse complement strand
GGGGGGGGGGGGGGGGGGGGGGGGGGGGGGGGGGGGGGGGGGGGGGGGGGGGGGGGGGGGGGGGGGGGGGGGGGGGGGGGCAGTTGTCCTTATATGGCTATAGTGAAAACTTGGTCAGAACATTTGTCCTAATGAAATTTTGGCAGAAATTGAAACTAGGTCATATGAGCTCAAAAACTGGGTCACTAGGTCAAAAATAAAAAATAACCATGTTAAAAGTTTTTTTTTTGGTCCAATCTTCATGAATCAGCTTGCATTTTTTCAGAATAGTCTAGTTCCTTTGGCTTTCAGGTGAGCGCCTTAGGGCTCGATGGCCCTCTTGTTTTTTTTGCCTACAAATACTAGCAAATTTAGTATATAAGTTTTTTCAACATTATATTTGTTACGGTTGAACTCATAGAGTTTGATAGAGTCTTAGTCACTTGGGAATTTTAGCCACCTATTTGGAGAAAATATAAACAGTTTAAAATTTGTGTATTTAGGCAATAGACTTAAAAGTTAAACTTCTGTATATCATCATTCTGTTTTCTCTTAAAACCGGAATTTGGAATAGTCCTGAGATTTTAAGAAATTAAGAGGGGTTCCACTGTTTATTTTTTCGTTGGGAATCGACCCCAAAAATTGACCTGATAAGAAACCTAGGTAGGGAAAAAAAGAGAAAGCATTTGTTCTATGTTTTGATGGGTAAAAATAGTCTTCCCAAAACTAGGAATATACATCTTCAAATACATTTCGATTGTCTGCTTTTGGTGTTAGCAGTGCTCATGGCCTAAATATATTCTCAGTACATCACAAGTAATAACTATTTCTATCATTGAGAGTAACTTTCAATTGATTGCTTGTGATGGTGAACATTAACTATAAGCCTAAAACCATGTTAATTTCTGTCACAGGATAATATTTGGAGAGATTTTAAGTTTGTTGTGATGTCATTTCATTCTATGTTTATTTATTTCCAGATTGCGATTATCATCAGAAATCTTTCTTTTGATGCTGTCAACATGAAAATACTGGCAAACAATTATCTTGTATTTAGGTAAGTGATAATTTTATTTTATGACTGGAAAAGGGAACTTGCATCTTCACTTATATATCTGTAAAGTCAGAAGTAAAATGACTGTCTGTCAGAAAAAAAAACATAATTGACTTTGGATTTGCAAATTGTGTGATGAAACCAATGTGTTGTTGTTGTGTATTTACACCATACCAATCTTACTGTTTAACAGTATCAGTGTTTGAGAAGCCAGCCTACATGATATTGATGGTCACTGACAGTTGTTAGTTAAAAGCCACAAGTAATATATCTCTCTTTTAATATGAGACGCCTTCTGTGAATCTGGGCTTACTGCATGTGCAAAGAGGGCTGTCACAGATTAGCCTATGCAGTATGCACAGGCTAATAAGGTACAACACTTTAAGCTTAAACTTGATGTATGCTAAGAAGTGACTTCAAAAATACCATAAAAGCAGAAAGTGTCTGCCCTGATTAGTCTGTGCGGACTGCACAGGCTAATTTGGGACAACACTTTACGCACATGCATTTAACCCTTTGAGTGCTGGAACCGGATTTTGAAGGTTTTTGCAAACAGTTTGGATCCAGATGAGACGCCACAGAACGTGGCGTCTCATCAGGATCCAAACTGTTTGCTATTCTGATAGTATTCTTTGAAAAAAATCGAAGAAAATGCTAATTTTAGAAATTCAGCAGACAACATTTTAGCAGACTTCAAATTACCCAGCATGCAAAGGGTTAACCTCGTTTTCACATAACGAGGCTCAAATGAAAAAGATATTGAAATGCATTTATGTTTGCTGCTGCAGGTTTCTGTTGCTGTGTATCCACTGTGAGTACGGCACCCTACGTCAGCTGGGACTGGATACCATAGGCAACCTGGCCGGTCAATTCATACTGGACACAGCTGACCCCCGATGTAACACCATGCTGGACCTCATTGTCAACTTCATCTCATCCGACGACAAATTTGCTGTTGTAACTGGTAAGTCGTGTTGACCGTGTGATTTGTCCGGTCCAGACTTTTTTCTCTGCATCGTATGTCAGTGGGATTTTATTTGTCTTTTGAAAACTGTCGACAGACATTTTGCTGGAAAAAAATTCACATCAAATGAAGGTTTAAGCATGAATTGAAATTTCAGGGATTTGATTGGAAGCAGAATCCTGATTTTGTTATGCAAGCATTTTGAAATTTTCTTACTTTTAACTCCTGCAAATAATCTGCCTTGCCTCAATTGGACACAACTGTCACCAAAAAGTTAACTTTTTTTTTTCTTTTATTAAATTGTGTCGTTGCCAGAGTATTTCACTTAAGTTTATGCAATATTTTACATTTATATAAGCCTTTAAGTTTACAAGATTTTTCAAACATTTACTATTCTAATATTTTATTGACATAAATATCTATATCATTCAGTTAATGGCTGTTAAAGCCATGAGACTTTTAACAACTAGGCCTTTAGAATGCTTTGTTGGATATATTTCCTGACGTGGTTTATTTCACCATTTTGGGAATGGGGCCAGAGCCCTTTTGATTTGGAAAAATTATGTAGTTTTGCCTAAAATTTAGTGTTTTTCCCAGGCCCTTCTAGCGTGGCGATGTGCCACGCCTTCCTCCCAGATTGCCACTCTGCCCTTTTCAAAGGCAAAAATCGCCATGCGCCCTTACCGATAACATTTTATTACCTTATGACCTAACTTGTCCGCAAAATCAGCGTATGTTAATAAAATTGTTTTGGTATACCCTTTATTGCACAAAATATAAGAATCATAATAAAATATATCCTGTGTTACCTGCAATATGTTGTCTTCATTGTTTCACACATGATAATGTGTAAGAAATGCAAGAAGGTAAGATATGCATCTCTTTAACTGAATGATAAATGTTGTATTCACATTAGAATTGATAAGTTAAAATAACCTATACAAGTATACCCATAGCCGTTATCATTGATAAGTAATTATCTATAACAGTTCTTTCATAGCTTTAAAGGCACCACGCATATGTCTGCCCTTTTTTGAATAAACCGCGCGTTAAAATGCCCTTTTTGAATTTACTGCAACATTCCCCGTTGCCCTCCTTGGAAAAACACTAAAATTGGGGTTGTTTTTTTTTTGGTGTTAGTTTTTTGTTGTTGCTAATAACTTAATTTAAATAGAGAATAAAGAGTTTTCAATATTTCATTATTTACTAAGTTTCAACTTTGAGAGCTGGATAGAGAAATGAACCTAAAATGTTTTTTTTTTTTTTTTGGAAACCTTTAATTGGGAATTTCAGGTAGTTATTCTGTTTCTGTATTGTATAATACATGCAGATAGTGACAAGAATTACTCTCCTGATGTTTCTGAAGTTTCATTATTACCAAATTTGTTGTCTATATTCCAGGTCTAGAGATGGTGAGCAAGCTGAGTCGGCTGGAGGACAACGAGTACGTGCTGTCAGAGAAGCTGGACGCCAGTGTATACGAGGAGATCAGCAAGTACCTGACGATCCATGACATCCAGCTCATAGTGTATAGCCTGGAGGCCCTGTACCAGCTCTCAGAGATAGGGGAGGTCACCAATAACAAGATTGCAGAGACTTCAAACACAGTCGGTAGGTCCCTAGTTTAAACATATTGATTTAAGATCGATTGCATTGAAAGCCGAAGGCTGATTGAAACGCTCTTGAGTCTGTTCTCTGGGTAGAACTAATACTTGGTGTCTTTTGGGAAGATCTTAAGAACACTTCCTCAGTGCGGATGAAGCTAGTGACCTTCCAGTCGCCAGGTGGACACCATATGCACTACGTCACGGTAGGTCCTTAGGGTAGTCTCTGGTGTTACATAAAGTAGCTGATAGTTCTGACATGGTCAGATAGGTTCTTTGTGTTTCATGAATGACACTGCAATTGGAGAATCTTTTCTGAAAAACAATGGCTGTGGAAGCTTTTTACAACTACTTTACAAACAAACTTATTTAAAACCATACTTCTAATTTTAGTATCTTGTGTAGTTTGTTAACCCTTTGAGTGCTGGAACCGGATTTTGAAGGTTTTTGCAAACAGTTTGGATCCAGATGAGACGCCACAGAACGTGGCGTCTCATCAGGATCCAAACTGTTTGCTATTCTGATAGTATTTTTGTTAAAAAAATCAAAGAAAATGCTAATTTTAGAAATTTAGCAGACAACATTTTAGCAGACGACAAATTACCCAGCATGCAAAGGGTTAAATGTATAAAGTCATTTTAGCAATTTGTATATGAATTTTGAATAAAACAACAAGTGAAGTAACTGTTATATTTTTCTTTATTGTTCCCTTTCCATAGCAATAGAAAACAAAGACTAATTTAATTACAAAACATTAACATTAAAGACAAGTTTTTTCTCTTGCAGAGACCCTGATCTCTCTGATCACAGTGGAAGCCCAGTCGTACGGGCCCAACTCCCTGATAGGGATCAAGGTGGTGGAGTACTGCCCTCCTCCCCACCTCACAGGCGGCCCCGTGGAGGGGACTACGGGGTCAGTGGGACCCCCTGGGGATGCACCACAACCACTGAGCCCGGGACAGCCACCGGGGAAACCTGCAGAGAAGAGTGAGTATGGAGATATTGCTAGTGATGGTTATATGAAGAAGTTTTGTCTTTGGTTTATCTGGACATTTCATTTGGAAATACATGTATATGGAACCATACTTAATGCACTTGTTGTTAACAGATGGCAAACTTTTTATGCAAGACATTCTAGTATGTTAACACATTATGAACCATTATGGCACATATAAGCATAGAAAGTACATTTTCAGTCTCTTACAGGTCAGGTATCTTAAAAGAAAGCTGGAATATTTAGTAAATTCTCTGGAGAATATTACTTTTTTTTAGAATATTCCTTTTTTTTTGTTGAGAATATTACTTTTGTTTGTTTGTTGGAATCTGGAGAAGTCATTATTTTAGGATTTGATGTGCTAATGCAAAGAAAAATCTTATTTTATGTGCATCTGTGGACATTAAAAACCCAAAAGATCTAATAACCCATTTTATAATTTCTGTAATGCCCCTTCACCATGTCAGGACCGGTAAAATGAATATTTGCAGAGAGTGGTGCAGACAAGATAGCGCCCCCAGAACCCCCTGTGCCTCCCTCAACCATGGAGGTGTCCACCTGTAACTGGTAAGAGTGATTGCAATGTGGCAGTCTCATACTTGTCGGGCTGTAGTATCAAAGATTCTGAAAGAAAGAAATATTTGCAATTAATTTTGTTGTTATTCTATGCAATTTTCATTGATTTTCTTTGTGATTGTCACTGATTTAAAAAAAAATCTTACTTTCTGTGCGATTTTTCCATGATAATTGTTAACAGTTAAGTATACAAATTTTGAGATGATTATTGAAAATTGAAACATTTGTATTTAAAGCAGAGGTGTATGAAATTTTTGTTACTTTCAATGTTTGTTTTAATTAAAATAAAAATAAAAAATAAAGTCTCGTGATTTTAAATGAATGTGAGCTGCACTCTGGGAAAACAGGGCTTAATGCATGTCCTCTGAACGAAAATCCAGTCTAGGCTGAAAGTCAAGTACCTGATTAACCTGTGCAAACTGCACAGGTTAATCTGGGACGACACTTTATGTGCATGTATTAAGCCCCATTTTCCCAGATCAAGGCTCATACATATGTGGTTGGCAGTGGGTTGATAATGACATCTCATGCCCTCCTATCCATATGCAGGTTACAGGCGAGCTACCACTCGACGGGCCCCGCTGACGTTGTGTCACATGTTCATCTGTACAAGGAGTACCTGGCGTTCTGTACCAAGTTTCAGTTGTCTCAACCACTTTCATCCAGGGATTTCCTCAAAACATTACAGTGGGTACCATTTGTTATAGTGATTCTGTTAATGGGAGTCAGGGGATAAAATGCTATGTGTATATTATTGTGTTTTAAGGATTTGTTAAGTTTTACCTGAAATATAATTTAACAAAGATGTGCTGGAAAAGTTTTCATCTCTACCTTTACTCACATTACGGAGTTATTTGCTCTTGCATATAGTGAGAGAGCAGTGTTAGTCACATTTGTGACATGGATCTAGTTAGATGTTGTATGGCATCATATGAACATTTCAGGCACGTATTAACCCTTTGAGCGCTGGAACCGGATTTTGAAGGCCTTTGCAAACAGTTTGGATCCAGATGAGACGCCACAAAACGTGGCGTCTCATCAGGATCCAAACTGTTTGCTACTCTGATAGTATTCTTTGAAAAAAAATCGAAGAAAATGCTTATTTTAGAAATTCAGCAGACAACATTTTAGCAGAAGACAAATTACCCAGCATGCAAAGGGTTAAGGAATTGATGCGCGCCCCTTGATTTCCTTCCTGTTTATGACGCTAACATTTGCCATGTTTCAGGATTGTGTTTCCCAAGAGTGCCAGTGTGATGGTTCAGAAGTCTGATGGGGTGAGGGAGATGTGTGTACAGGGGCTCAGGAAACGCCCCACACAGCTGCCCTTTGCCATCTCCTGCCCAGGTAACGGGTCTAGACTGGAGAGTAACATTTAAGACATGTTCTGGGAAAACTGGGTTTAATGCATGTGAGTAAAGTGTTTTCCCATATTAGCCAGTGCAGTCCGCACAGGCTAATTAGGGACGACTCTTTTCGGCAAAAGTGGATTTTCTGTTAGAAGAGACTTCCTCCACATGAAAAATACCATAAAAGCGGAAAGTGTCTTCCCTGATAAGCTTGGGAAAACACTTTTGGCACATGCATTAAGCCCTGTTTTCTCAAAGCAGGGCTCATATATAGCTCAGGTAAGTGTTTTTTATGCTCCCCATATATATATATATATATATATATGGGGAGCATATAGTTGCCAGTTTGTCCTTCCTTCCGTCACACTACACTTTTGTTACAGTTTCTCATAGCGCCTTCAATATTTTACCAATCTTTTACATATTTGGCATGTAGGTACCTTGCATGGACCCCTACCTTTTGATGAGGTTTGAGGTCACTGGGGTCAAGGTCACCGAGGCTAATAATAGATTTTCTCAAGGTCACACTTTTTTCCACACAATTAACCCATAAATCGACAAAGCATCATCGGGGAGCATCCATCAGTTTTACTGATATCGTTGTTTTTTAAGTATTATCACTTCCCTAAAGTTTCACATAATGTACCAAATGTAAGTTAAGTTATATAATAGAAAGATTTAGCTTTAAAGATTTATTGTGCAACACAATGTATACCTACATAGTAAAAAACAAAAACATTATCATGCATTATGAAGAAGAGCATAAATTAGTTTTTACATGCCATGTTTACGACACTATTCATAAAATAAAACTGGCCAAAAGTGAGTCCAGAATGTCTGTTTTAGAGTTAAGCATTTTGATTATTATATGGATGTAAGTTGGTAATATTGATTTTGATAAATAAATATTTGTACATATATCAAAAGGCTTGAATAAAAAAAGTCCCTATAACATTTGAGCTTGTGTTCTATTTGTCCCATCTTACACTGGAGGTTTTACATATTGGCCCTGCATGCTTGTTCTCAACTATGGTTGTGTTGTTGAAATGAAAATAGTAGATTAAATAGTTTTGCAAATGTTGTTTTCAATGTGTCCTGTTATGGCATGGGCTATTTATGTAAACAAAGATGTTAACAGCCATTGTATAAAACATTATACAATTTTGAGCAATTTGTATTTTTAAAAAGTGATCTTTAATAAGAAAAAACAATACTGAAATTGCAATTTGTTGTCCTGTCATCAGGATTTGTAGTAAGTTTATGAGGAAATAATAAATGTTGTCTTGTTCACTTACATTTTAATTTGTTATAAATTCTATGGAAAGCAACACATACACTGGTTGTTAAGTTTTATTACATGTAAATTTATAAAAAAAAAAATGCCTTTAAAATCTCAAATCTTGCCTTGAAAAGTCCTTGAACTTTGACGTAAGACTTAAGTTGAAGCTTGGCAACATGTCAGTTATGTCCGTGTGCATGCTCCTTACATGTTGTTGTTGTTGTGTCATATTTCAGGGCTTGTCGACATGCCCCCTACATGTTGTTGTTTAGTCTTTTAGTGCATGCCCCCTATAGTTGTTGTTGTGTTGTGTTTCAGGGCCTGCTGCCCCCAGTAGAGTAGCGCCCCCTGTCGTGAGACCTCCAGTCACGAGCGTGAGCTCCCCAGCGCTCGCACGCAGGCTTAATTCCCCGCCGCCCCCACGCCACATCCTGCCCGTGCGGCCCACCTTTGCCACAAACACTTCCATCTCTGCTGCAGGTGTGCCCACAAACCAGCCAGTCCAAACCAACCAAACCAGCACTAGCTTGGCCAACCTACAACTACCGCACTCCACTTATCTGTCCTCTCAGGCTCCGGCCACGGTTGCCATGGTAACCCTTGGTCACAGTTCGGGTCACATGATCCAGGTCAGTGCGCCGGTGATCAACATCAGCAGTCCTCAGCGTGTGGTGTGCAGCACCGTGACTGTTCCCTTTCAACAGACTACTGCGGGGTTGGCGGCCCAGGGGTATGCCAGCGACCCTCTGCCTCCCCCCCCTTCGGCCACATCAAGCATGGCCAAGACGCAGAATATCGTGAAGAAAAAGATTACTGCCAAGAAGATTCAGCCGGTGTTACCCAAGGTTGATGCCTCCAACTCAGGATCCAATCTTCAGCATATCGTCCCCAAGGTTGTGTCCATGCCAGCTCAAGCCAACATGGCTCAACCTTTTGCGACAAACCAGCAGTACATCACCCAGGAGGGTGTCGTGTATCAGGCGATACAGGATCAACAAAACCCGGAAAACAAAGTGTTTGTGAAAACCCTTCTAGCCCAGAAGATTCGCACTGGGAACATGATCATTCAGCAGCCCATTCCGGGCGGTGTGATGAGCGTTGACCTTTCTGGAGGGGGAGATGGTCAGGCAATACAGTACCAGACCAGTTTTCCCCAGCAGACAGCTTTCATTCAGTACGCCACTCCACAGCAAAATGTAATACAGAACAACTCAAATGTTCAGACGTATGTGGTCCAACCGAACGGAGAAATGTACATGCACCAGCAGTTGCCTACGTCAAACATGGCCTCTCAGATTGTCACTCAGGCTGTGATGGTGCCGCACCAACAGTTGATTGTCTCTCAAACGCCACTCATGATGCCTCACCAGTTTGTATCACAGCAGCAGTTCATTAACGCAGCATCTCTACAACAATCTCAAAATGTCGCTAAATCTCAAGTTTTCACACAGTCACAGACGGTGTGTGGACAGCAGTTTATCGTTCATCCTTCGTCTACAATCCCATTGTCATCCACAGCAGTTTGTGAACCATCTATATCATTATCATCATCTGTAACATTGCCATCGTCATGCGCATCCTCATTACAACCTACAGTGCTATTTTCTTCATCTCAATCATCCGTGAAATCTTCAAATTATTTGATGGACTCTTCTTCAATTCATAGTTCTAGTCAAACCATGTCACATTCCATACAAGGAAAACCATTCGGTGACAACAACAATATATCTGAAAATCCTCAAGAAACTGTAGAGCATTTAGACTCAAATCACGTAGATACCGAAGTGCCGTCCAGTGAAAGTAATATCATGAGTGCTGAGGAGAACATTTTTAATCCTACAAACACAAACATTTCAACTGGAGCTGAAATTGAATACGCTGTGGGATCAATTATGGAAGACTCAAATGATGGTGACGATGATGATGGGCCGGTTATGATTGAAAATGATGGCAATGAGCTCATGTTTGAGCAACAAGGTTACGCAATGGGAGGCACTGAAAATGCTACAACTGAAATCTTTGCGGGGGATGAAGAAGCTGCCATGGCTGTTGAGCAGTTGGGCCAAATGGAAGGAACCGACGATCGAGAAACTGAATCTACTGTGGTGAATAATGAAACAGTGTGTGAAGATGAGCAGGGAATGGATATGGGAGAACCTGTTGAAGCATATGATAATGCTGTGATAAGTGAAGATCAAATAATGAATGATCAAATTGTGGAGAACGGTGAATCCAATTCAAGGAACAGGAGCAAAGAAGGAAGTGCTGAGAA
Source organism: Dreissena rostriformis (assembly GCA_007657795.1). Lineage (NCBI taxonomy): Eukaryota > Metazoa > Mollusca > Bivalvia > Myida > Dreissenidae > Dreissena > Dreissena rostriformis. The sequence continues at coordinate 339,768 of VMBQ01000363.1, read as the reverse complement.
AGATACAGTGCTATCTGACGCAGAGTTAATTGCGAAGTTCAGGGCAGAAACCCCGATTAATGTGCCTCTGGTTGCTGAAAACGGACTCTTTGAGCAGGATTTTGAAGCAAGAATGGCGGTAGAAAACTTGCTGAAGGATGTAGAGTTCAATGTGAATGATGAAGACAGTGGAGAGATCAATAGAATGTTCTCACAGGGCACAAAAACTTCATCCCAGAAAACTGATAGTGATAGACCACATGAAAGTAGGAGGCAAATCGAATCTCAAAACACTAAAATGAAAGGAAATCATTTAGAAAAACCAGGGTCTGATTCAGCTGTGAAGCACTCAGTAGATAATACAGCAGTAAATGGCATTGATAGAAGTCATGGGAAACCTTTGTTGAATGGGGATTTAGGTTCACCAGAAAGTCCCTGTGTGCCTTCACCCGGACTTGTGAATGGAGTAGACAAGTTAGTAAATGGCATTGGGGACGAAAGGGACGAATTGTATGATAAGACTGTTGATAAAGTCCTAAAAATGAACGGTGTTGTGAATCATAAGATCTCATCAGATAAGCAACTTACTGTGACGGACAATGTGGTAAGTGGGCACAATGAAATCATTAGTGATAATTCAGTAGACCTTCTGAACAGTGAAGTGAAAACCAATGAAACCAATGATATCCTGGCTCAGAGCATGATGGAGATAGACAAAAGTGACGGTGACTCTAATTTATCTGCGGATAAAGTGGGGGGAGATGAGGGCGACATACTGGCTAGGAGTATCATGGAGAACGGTATAGAGCCTGCAGACTGTGAGATTCTGGAACAAGAACCAGTAACCATGGTGAAGCAGATGATACCCGGAACCATGTACGGCAAAATAATGACCGTGCAATTCAGTGGTAACACTATGCCTATTACATTCGCCAGCAACGCGATCGTGACATCAAATACAAAGTCGAACCAAATCAATGTGTGCAATTCCCGTCACATCCCGACACCCGAGAGTGCTAGAGACGGGGAGCTCAGTTGTGATAGCACCTCCTCCTCCATTGTAATGTCCGAACTCAATGTGAACGTAAGCGAGAAACATTCCAGTAGCAAAAACCAATCAAAGTCAGGTAATAAGGAATCAAAGGGAAAGTTGCTCGCAAGCCCTAAGTCTGCTGCTGTTGACAGCAAAAAGTCAAAGTCGGCTTCTAAGAAGCGTAGTCGCTCCAAGTCAGGGAGCAGCGGGAGTTCAGACTCGCGACCTTCGTCTGCGACCTCCCCGGGTGTAGCAGCTTTGCCCTTGCCTGAGTTCATGTGCGAGTGGACCAACTGCAGGCAGTAAGTATCATTGCATAAACTTACATTTACAAACATAATTATACCCCCATTACCTTTGGTAATGAGGGCTGTATATGAGTCACTTTGTCGGTCTGTAGGTCGGTTGGTCTGTCCCAAAATTTCATTCGATCTTCACCAAACTTGGTCACAAGTTGTATCTAGATGATGTCTAGGTCAAGTTTGAATATGGGTCATGCCGGGTCAAAATCTAGGTCACGGGGTCACTTATTGCGTTTTAAACCGAAAGTTTTTCCGGACCATATCTATGTCATTTATCTTAGATTTTAAAATGATTTGGTACATTTGTTCACCATCATTAGACGGTGTGTCATGCGAAAGAAGTATGTCGATATCTCCAAGGTCAAGGTCACACTTTGAATTCAAAGGTCAAATGCTTGTCCGGGCAATAACTATGTTGTTCATTGTGAGATTTGATTTTAAAATCATTTGGCACATTTGTTCACCATCATTGGATGGTGTGTCATGCGAAAGAATTACATGGATATCTCCGAGGTCAAGGTCACACTTTGAGTTCAAAGGTCAAAAATGGCCATAAATAAGCTTGCCCGGCCATAACTATGTCGTTCATTGTGAGATTTAAAAATCATTTGGCACATTTGTTCACCATCATTGGACGGTGTGTCATGCGAAAGAATTACGTCGATATCTGCAAGGTCAAGGTCACACTTTGAGTTCAAAGGTCAAAAATGGCCATAAATGATCTTGTCCGGGCCATAACTATGTCATTCATTGTGAGATTTTAAAATAACTCTGTACATATGTTCACAATAATTGAAAAGTGTGTCATGCAAAAGAATTACATCTATATCTCCAAGGTCAAGGTAACGCTTTCAGTTTGAAGGTCAAAAATGGCCATAAATGATCTTGTCCGGGCCAATACTATGTCATTCATTGTGAGATTTTAAAATTACTCGGTACATTTGTTCACAATCATTGGACGGTGTGTCATGGGAAAGAATAACGTCAACAAGGTCACACTTGGAGTTCAAAAGTTAAAAATGGCCATAAATGAGCTTGTCCGGGCCATAATTATGTCATTTATTGGGAGATTTTAAAATTACTCTGTACATTAATTTTGTTCGCAGTCATTGGATGGCGTGTCATGCGAAAGAATTCAAGAGTTCAAAGGTCAAAATGGCCATAAATAATAATGGCATGATAATTCTTAAAAATTGCCATAAATTAGCTTTTCTTGTTTTGTGAATACAGCATGCAAAATATTCTGTGTCAATGCAGTATGTGGGGGTATTTGTCACGTCTGTCACAAAGCTCTTGTTTTAAGCTCGGCTGTTTTCGAAGAAACCTTGAGGTATTGTCATAGCCCTCTCGTCTTCTGCCGTCTGCGTCGTCGTCCGAAAACTTAAACATTGGCCATAACTTTTGCAATATTGAAGATAGCAACTTGATATTTGGCATGGATGTGTATATTATGGAGCTGCACATTTTGAGTGGTGAAAGGTCAAGGTCATCCTTCAAGTTTTTGTTTTTTTTTGGTTTTTCATGTGTATCTCATCGACCTGCACATTTTGAGTGGTGAAAAGGTCAAGGTCAATGATGACCTTCAAGGTCAAAAAAACTAAATCCAAGCATCCATAGCCCAGCGTTGGCATCCGCTATGCGGTGTTCTTGTTGGGTGTTGTTAGCTCATCCTAGCAAAGCTCATGGTCAGCTATTGTGGTAGGTGGCCTTCGAGCATCTTGTTGAATCATGAGTCTTGACAATTAAAACCATTAGGTTGATTTTCACTAAACTTCACAGGAATTATTCTTTGGGGACCATATTTCAAAGTTGTTCAAATGTTGTTGGTATGTTGTTGGTATGCTACAAATGTAGATCACCAGAGTTTAATATAGATTTTGTTAGTGGGAACTTAAAAATCTCCTGTGAAACTGCAATGCTCTGAGGTTTCATATTTGGTGTGTAACATATTCTATTGGTTCTCTACTAAAAATTCAAATAATGCCCCGTGGGTCAAAATTGGCCATGGCCCAGGGGTCACATGATGTATATACAGTTAGTCAATCTTGTATTTAGAGACCACTAAAGGGAGTTACCAAAAGTGGTCTCTTAATAAAATGGTCTTTAAATAAAAAAGGCCATTTGGGAAGAATGCGGACCTTCGATTTTAAATCCAGATGTAGGATTATCTCCTTTTGACACAATGATTTCAACTTGTGTAATCAAATGAATATAAATATAAATAAAATGAATACAACAATGTTTTACTTAATAAGTGTTTAATTTGTTTTCTCTTATTCTTAAATTTACTCAATACAATGTAAATGGTTTTTACAGAGAATTTGGTTTTTTCCGACTCCAAACTCAATCGCGATTTTACGTGCACTTTAATTCTAAGACAATTCCAATACCTGAATTTTCTCATTTAACGTTAACACTTTCCGTTTTGACATTTTAATTTCTGCATGTAAGCTTATGGAAATCTGACTCAATTATGGTACATAGGGAAATAAATAAAACACGTCGATTGAAAACTAAATAAACAGGCCTGATTGGAAAATTTGCTTACACAAACTAATTAGCATAATTACAATAACATTTTTTTAATGAACGGATTTCGACACGTGTTGCAGATTAATAGTTTATTTTTCACACCTCTCGAGAACACTGAAAATGTTTGTCGCGTCGGCGAATTGTTTCTGCAATAAAATTGGCGATCAAGTTTGTCACTTAACATCCCAGATTGTAAACTATTTAAACCGTAGACTGTGCCTCAATACCTCACTGTATTATTCAACACAAAAACTGATACGCAGTCTGCATCAACACCGGTCAGAACAGGTCACCGGTCATCGAGACAAAGGCAAATGGCCGGTGTGAAAACAAAACAAAGGTGTAATCGTACATCTTATCGGCTTAGATAAACAATTTACACTGATTTGTCCCTGAACGTTGCACGAAAATCAGCGGTCACTGGTCGCGGAAGACAAAGGTCGCTTAATACGATATCAAAATAGAGTGAAAATATTCGGGGGGAATTCAAAATGGTCGCATAAGACAAAAGTCGCTTAATTCAAGTGGTCGTGACCACAAGATTGACTGTATATCCTCTTGTCTTGATGGTTTCATTGACAACTTATAAGAACCTATTCAAATTTACTTTAGTGTTAGGTCTTTTCTCATCCAGAAAGAACAGCCAAGGGACTCACCCAACATTTTTTCCAACGTTGGCTCTGACGCATGACATGATGATGATGTGTTTCTCTCTACCTTGGAACCCGTCCACTGTGCAAACCTCTATACTCTCCAGCCGCCTGCAGAAAGATTCAACACATGAGCCACCCTCTGGGAAAACTGGGTTTAATGCCTGTTCATAAAGTATTATCCCAATAAAGACAACGCCTGGTAGGTACCCGGTTGAAGATGGTATAGGGCCTTCTCTGCCATTCACCAAATAAGCAAATGGCTAAAAATTAGAAAATTTGGCTCAAGAAATTTCCATTTGGCTATTACTTTTTCTTCATAAAACCCCATTTAGGAGTGTTGCGGCAGTGTATTTTACCGAGGATATATTTATAGAAGCACCTGATGCTATTATCACAACCCACTATTTTTGTTATCAGAATCATTACAGATGACTGAGTTGGTTCATAATAGGTACAACTGTCAGTGGTTCGTTCTCTCCCAGGTGCGGTTAACTTTTTTTACTTCTTTTTTTTTTCTTTCTTTTATTTCATTCTTGTTTTTTACTGGAGCTTTTTAATCCTGTTGTTTACATTATCAATTTAAAGCATTTAATCACAAACTTCAACAAGAGATGTGTTTGTCAGAAACACAATGCCCCCAACTGCACCGCTTTGAAATAAAATTTCTATTTATCATTGGCAGGTATAGAAATTATCTCCCTTTAAAGCTTATTACTCCCCTTGGATTTTGTTTTTTGACCTTTGACCTTGAAAGATGACATTGACCTTGACCTTTCACCACTCAAAATGTGCAGCTCCATGAGATACACATGCATGCCAAATATCAAGTTGCTATCTTCAATATTGCAAAAGTTATGACCAATGTTAAAGTTTTTGGACGGACGGACAGACAGACTGACGGACAGTTCAACTGCTATATGCCACCCTACCGGGGGCATAAAAAATGCCGAAATCTGTCACCAAGTCCCTGTTATTGATGATTATATATAAGGTCGAGTTTGATACTGTATGGTGTTATGTTTGTGATTATATATTGTATTATTGTTGTGTTATTTTGTATATTTAAAAAAAAAAATCTCTGTAAAAAGTGCGGTGACCCCCTTTTTTATTTTTGTTTTATGATAACAATGAACATATTTGAGCAGTTTCGCAGAAAGTTATTAGATAGAACTTTTTTTAATTCCATTTTTGTTGTTAAAATAGTAAAAAATTGATGTTTTTTGGGTGACATAAAAATTATAAAAATTAAATTTCTTAAAATTTAACTTGTGTTCTGCATTTTTTGGGTAGTTTGTGGTTTAATTAAATGGTATATGGTGTATCTTAGCTTATATAATATCTACATGTTGCCAATTTCACAGGTTATTAATAATTTTTATGCAATTAGAGATTTTTCAGTTTTACTGAAAAAGTACATGTTATATAATGGTGAATAAAATCAAAACAAGGCCAGTGACCCTATGTTTTTATTTCATTTTTCATATAGTATTTGTATGTAGTACTTGAANAGTGCATGTAGTAGTAGATGGAGGGTAGTGCATGTAGTAGTAGATGGAGGGTAGTGCATGTAGTAGTAGATGGAGGGTAGTGCATGTAGTAGTAGATGGAGGGTAGTGCATGTAGTAGTAGATGGAGGGTAGTGCATGTAGTAGTAGATGGAGGGTAGTGCATGTAGTAGTAGATGGAGGGTAGTGCATGTAGTAGTAGATGGAGGGTAGTGCATGTAGTAGTAGATGGAGGGTAGTGCATGTAGTAGTAGATGGAGGGTAGTGCATGTAGTAGTAGATGGAGGGTAGTGCATGTAGTAGTAGATGGAGGGTAGTGCATGTAGTAGTAGATGGAGGGTAGTGCATGTAGTAGTAGATGGAGGGTAGTGCATGTAGTAGTAGATGGAGGGTAGTGCATGTAGTAGTAGATGGAGGGTAGTGCATGTAGTAGTAGATGGAGGGTAGTGCATGTAGTAGTAGATGGAGGGTAGTGCATGTAGTAGTAGATGGAGGGTAGTGCATGTAGTAGTAGATGGAGGGTAGTGCATGTAGTAGTAGATGGAGGGTAGTGCATGTAGTAGTAGATGGAGGGTAGTGCATGTAGTAGTAGATGGAGGGTAGTGCATGTAGTAGTAGATGGAGGGTAGTGCATGTAGTAGTAGATGGAGGGTAGTGCATGTAGTAGTAGATGGAGGGTAGTGCATGTAGTAGTAGATGGAGGGTAGTGCATGTAGTAGTAGATGGAGGGTAGTGCATGTAGTAGTAGATGGAGGGTAGTGCATGTAGTAGTAGATGGAGGGTAGTGCATGTAGTAGTAGATGGAGGGTAGTGCATGTAGTAGTAGATGGAGGGTAGTGCATGTAGTAGTAGATGGAGGGTAGTGCATGTAGTAGTAGATGGAGGGTAGTGCATGTAGTAGTAGATGGAGGGTAGTGCATGTAGTAGTAGATGGAGGGTAGTGCATGTAGTAGTAGATGGAGGGTAGTGCATGTAGTAGTAGATGGAGGGTAGTGCATGTAGTAGTAGATGGAGGGTAGTGCATGTAGTAGTAGATGGAGGGTAGTGCATGTAGTAGTAGATGGAGGGTAGTGCATGTAGTAGTAGATGGAGGGTAGTGCATGTAGTAGTAGATGGAGGGTAGTGCATGTTCATCCTGTTATTTTAATGCACAAATAGGACTCCTGACAGCGTGACTGTGCAGGCTGGTCTGGAGCTATGCTGGCATTATATATGACATAAGACCCATTTTTACATCACTTGGCTAATATATTTATGCATGAAGGTCAGAGTCATGCTTATGTTAGTGTGCTATGCCAATGAGTTATTATCAATAAGTAATCCTGTTATCTTTGTTGCTAAAATATAGATCAGGATAGTGTTTGTTGTGTGAGAATGGGTCATGATATACTGCTATGGCCATTCTCTCCATGTCTCTGATTCAAGTAGGGCAGTTGTCAGTTACTGGCACAGTAAGGTGCACTTAGTTCTGGTAAAACCATCTTAACAAAATATGTGTTGAAGGTGCAAAAAAGATCCAAATAAATAAAAGATCTTGTATGACTGTTTGTCTGTATTTCAGTGTACTGAAGAAGCATGAGAGGCTTATCAGCTACAGTTGTATGAGTGCTGTCGAGGCCTCCACGGCCCTCGCCAGCTGTCTACAGGAGCTACAGAGGCCCTAGCCTGCCCTCCCCCCCACCCCACCCCACCCCTGGACACGGCCCTTTCCCCCTTGATGACCTGGGGTCAACGCTGTCTCATGAAGACACTGAGGCATTCAGTCCCAAATGCTGGATACAAGTGGCAGTGCAGTGAAGATTGTGGTTTTGAGAAACAATTACCGGATTGAGCGCGAAATAATTGTATCTGAATGTGCGGTACAATTCACAGGGGAGTTAAGTGATCATCCCATTGTGCTATAGACTGCTGTCTGAGTTGTGAAACATGTTGTGATGTTGATGTTCAAACTGAACTTGGTGAAAGCTGGTGTAGTTTTGTTAGTCAGAGTTTTGCTGTGTAATTCTCCACGGGATTACAATGCTCATGGTAGACTCTCATGTACAAATGCTGACAGGTTCTGATTGTTATGTGTTAACCACAGATTTATTCTGTCAACACTTTAAGACTAATGAAATTGCTTTAAAAAATTTGATAGGTTAGAGTAGTGTTGCAACGAGTGTTCATGAATCCTCGTTTTTCTCTTTTAACAGTCAGTATACCAGTATATGGTTGGAAAGGAAAAAGTTTGCAAAGAGTTTCTCTTATGCGTTTTTTAGGTTCTGTGTTAACTGTCCCTGGGAATGAAGCACTTTATAGGCTGATTGCAAGACAGGACATGTTATATTGTAGTACAAATATGTGCTGTTAAGTTTATAAAATGAACAAATTCATTTCCTTTTGCTAAGACAAGAAGTTGTTATTTTCAAAGGACAGTACATTTTCATAAAGCAGACACGAGCCACATCATGTGAAAATGGTTCTTTTGGCATATTTGGCCAGCGTAGCTCATGACTAGCCTGAGCATATCCTTTTAAGTCATGCAAGGTTTTGCGGTTTTATAAGAGTACAGGGAAACTCCTGTCCAGACTCTGCTAAATCGCAGACTGGTCTAAGCTCCATTTACCACATATGCCGTAAGACCCATTTTGTATGACACGGCTCATATAAATAACGCTCAGACCAAGAATTGTTTGCCTCCTGAAAAAAACTTCTTGCTATAAACTTAAAGCTTCCATTTTGTTGACTGCCGTGTGTTGTCCTTCTGTAGTAGTTATTTCTCATTTGATCAAAACCAATCGATATGAATTCAAAACCAAACATTTTTAAGGATGGGTTTTGGGCATTATTTGTTTCATTAATAAAGCGGCTATCACATGTGTAGTGAATACATGTAATGATCTCTTTGACTTCTCGCATTTGTGGAAGAAGTGACAGATCAGTGATTTGTGTCAGTACATGTTGCCAGTTTGTTGTAACAGTAAAAAATGTTGGGTTAAGTGAGGTTCATCGTTTGATTTCTATGTTTAGATTGGTAACTCTAATAACATTAAACAAGACAAAACTTCATTAAGAAATGTACACTATTGAAAGTATAAGGGATTTTATGTTTCTAAAATGGCATAGTTTAAAAAATTGTATCAGATGTGTTGAGCAGTGATATACATGTAGATCTGTTTTGGGCTTAAGTAAGTGTTCTTTATCGATGCACATTCAATCAATAGACCTTCATAGACACTTTCGGTATGCTTCAAAAGACATTAACTTGGTTAAAGAAACCAGACTTAAATAAGTGTGTAATCTTTGTTTTTGTTTACATGTGTATTAAGCCAGACTTATTGAATATAAGGGAAAACACATTCAATGAAGTACACCCATCCAAGCAACATACCAACCTTCAGCATTTAATTTTTTTCTATTTTTCAAGGAATAGGTGCAAACAAAGAGGTGTTTGATTTTCCCCGAACAAAACACTTCATGCCTTAATTGAAATGCATTTATTATGGCAATCCTCTCAACATTTTCAAATGTTTCCACTGCCATCACATTGTGTCCTTATTCTTCCCTTCCATTTGAATGCTTTGGATGTAACATTTGCCAGGATCTAATAACATTAAGACATAGCAGTTTAGAGCCGCAGTCAGCACAGGCTAATCTAGGACGACACTTTTTGTTTAGACTGGATTTTCGTTTAGAAGAGACTTCCTTTAAATGACAAATTCCATAAAAGAGGAATTTTTTGTCCCTGATTNCGATTTTTTTTCAAAGAATACTATAAGAATAGCAAACAGTTTGGATCCTGATGAGACGCCACGTTCTGTGGCGTCTCATCTGGATCCAAACTGTTTGCAAAGGCCTTCAAAATCCGGTTCCAGCGCTCAAAGGGTTAAGAATTTCTCTCAAATTTTAAGTCCATAGGTTTGATGACCACATTTTAAGACTGTGCATCTAATGTCTGTAATTTTATAAGATTAGAAAGTCTTGTTCTTGTGCTGCATTAACCACAACAAAACATTCATTTCCATCTTCATGTATTCCCTGCAATTTGTGCCCGCAGTGTTCAGCTTTTTCATGTGTGGATATGTATTTTTAGGGGACGCATAAGACTTTTGCTGTAAATGAATGTATATTTTTCTTTACTATTTATTACTATATAGATTTTGTACTATAAATTGCATATTATCATAATTTTGTTGAATTCTTGTAGCTTATGCGAATTATGTTTATCATTTACATTGCAAGTATGTTTCTTGAAAATCTATTTCATCGGCTGTTGACAGTCATTGCTATATGAGCCGCATTCTGAGAAAACTGGGCATAATGCATGTGCGTAAAGTGTCATCCCAGATTAGCCTGTGCAGTTTGCACAGGCTAATCCGGGACGACACTTTTGGCCTTAACTGGATTTTCGCTAAGAAGAGACATCATTTAAAAGAAAAATTCCATTAAAGCAGACATTGTCGTCCCTTATTAGCCTGTGCGGACTGCACAGGCTAATCTGGGTTGACAATTTACGCACATGCATTATGCCCAGTTTTCTCAGAACACGACACATATAGATAAACATGTGTTAGCGTATTACCATGTTCACCATGTTATAAATGTATGATTAAATGGTTATGTCATAAAATTTAAAATATTCATGATATTGATTTTTTTTTTTTATTTAAGAGCCTGTACATTGTTGTACAAATTTATCGTTGTTAAAATATTATGAAATAAACAGTGAACTCTTCTATTTACATGAATGATATGTGTTGTTCTTTGCCTATTCTTGAGGATTGGAACAAGTAACTTTTAGAACAAATGAATGAGGAAATATTTTAACGAGTTAAATGGTCTTCAAGTCTTAACTGCATTTGACCTATTACCGGAAATGAAAAGCCAAAAAAAGAAGTTGGCTTTGAGCATGTAGAAGCAGTGTAAAGGTTGGTAGGCATGTAAATATAAAGAAGTGAAACTCCAGAAGCTGCAGCAGTATTGTATTGCTATCATACTCACCTTCTCATACTCATACTGTAAAGCACAAGTTTATCCAACACCCTGAATTTCCTTCTAAAAAATCAATTGCCCATTTTTGAGTATTGAGAAACAAGTATATTATAAATGTGTGTGCAACTTAAATACTTGTAAACAATTTAGCGACTTGGAAGAATGAGCATAACGAGCAATATCAAGAGAAGTCTTTATTGCATGAGTAGGCAGCTGAACTTCGGTATCTCCAATCTGCTGTCAAATGCGCAAATAACTTTCACATAATCAGTGGTTCGACATTCTAGTTAACCAAGAAATATGTCCTCAGCTTTAACGCTCTGTAGAAGAAGCACTGTAGAAACATCCAGGAATATTAAAATGAAATAGAGAATAACAGGTTAGTGTTGATTATAGATCAGGTTTATCATGCGAGGCTTAGAAAATAAAAAGCACAAGCCTTGGCGAGTGCTTTTTCCTTTTCGTGCCGAGCATGATAGACCTGATCTATAATCAACACTAACCTATTATTCTATTTATCCCACTTTTTGTTCAGTAAACCTTTTTATGTGAACAAAATTAGTTTAACTGGATAATTTCGCTGGATTTATGACGTCATTTTGTCGAAAAAATGACATCATTTTGAGCTGTGGTTTATAGCAGAAATTTAATCAACAGGGCTTTAATCAACCGAATTCGCTGTAAAAGTGAGATAAAGTTATTTATAACACCAAGGCCGCACATACCTGATAATAGTCTGTGCATTGGAGATTTAACTTTCACATATTTGTTCTACCCTAGTTAATAAGAATCATTATGGTTATTTCCCTGAAGTTGTGTTGAATAATGCATACTTCACGCAACAAAAATTTCCCTGAAGTAATGTTTAAAAATGCATCCTTATCTGAACATACATTTCCATGAAGATGTGTTTAAAATTGCATTCTTATCTGTACATACATTTTCTTAAAGTTATGTTTAAAAATGCATGCATCCTTCTCTGAACATACATTTCCCTAAAGTTGTGTTGAATAATGCATACTTTTCTCAACATACATTTCCCTTAAGTTGTGTTTTAAAATGCATCCTTATCTGAACATACATTTCCCTGAAGTTGTGTTTAATAATGCAAACTTATAAGTAAATACATTTCCTTAAAGTAGGGTTGAATAATACTTCTCTGAACAAACATTTCCCTGAACTGGTATTGAATTCTCTCAAAATACATTTCCCTGAAGTTGTGTTTAAAAACGCATGCGTAACTGAACATACATTTCTCTGAAATTGTGTTTAATAATGCATACTTATCACAACATACATTTCCCAGAAGTTGTGTTTAATAATGCATTCTTATATGAACACTCATTTCCCTGAAGATGTGTTTAAAACGCATATGTATCTGAACATGCATTTCCCTGAAGTTGTGTTTAAAAGTGCATATTTATCTGAACATACATGTCTCTGAAGTTGTGTTTAATAATGCATACTTATCTGAACATATATTTCCATGAAGTGTTTAATCATGCAAACATTGTATGCAATTGGAACATACATTTTCCTACAGTTGTGTTCAATAATGCATACTTATCTGAACATACATTTCCCTGAATTTGCGTTTAATAAAAAAAACTTATTTGAACATACATTTCCCTAAAGTTGTGTTTAATTATGCATACTTATCCGAACATACATTTCCCTGAAGTTGTGTTTAATAATGCGTATAAACTAGGGATGGGACCGAATATCCGAATATTCGAATATTCGAAAATCGGTCGAATATTCGAATCCAAAATTCATATTCGAATATTCTATTTTTATGCAAAGATACTTCCAAAAAAGTACACGTATAAAGTCGCAGTTTTGGTTTATTGCAGACGACTTTCATGTACAATTCATTATTTGGATTACAGCTTCCATCAATGAACGAGATTATAATTGGCAAACAGGAGGGTTTAAGGAGAGGGACGTCAATTTACTCAAAATTTAGATTGATGCAATATGGACAAACTATTCTCTGAAAATCAGTCGAAAATGAAAGTAAATTTATGTGAAACATCAATATGTATCGATAAGCATTCAATGTGTATGATATACAAGTTTTTGTTTTGACAGGTTTTTTAACCTCAGGTGGTATAATACACAGTAACTTTGGACTTGACACATCTATCGAGCGACCATTATCATAAAAACACCAAGTTGTGAATGCCCGATAAATTCAATAATTTGCCGATAAATCGCCGATAAGGTGTCAAAAACAACACTGGTGCACTTAAGTAGTAGAAAAGGGTTGTTAATAGGGGGCAATAAAGAGACAAGCGATGGTAAGTGTTAGTCAGACAGAGCTTGAATAGCGAATTTTATTGTGAACTTATAGAAAGTACGTTCTTTTTTGTACTCATGTCGGGGCAATTTTTCACATATCGGGAAACCGGGACAAACACCCAAAAAGCGGGTCTGTCACGCCGAGATCGGGACGCCCCTGACATGTATGTTTTAATTGCTTTGTCCATATATTAAATCAATTAATATATAATCAGAAATTAGTTACTCAAGTATTCACCAATTAAATCGTAGTGGTTCTTAATTCCAGAAAAAAGCCTTAACAAAAGCAAAAATATTATCGATGGAAGTAATCCAAATAAATATGAAGTATTGAAACAAATTGGAACTACGGTAATGTGTTTTTCTGAAATATCTTAAATCTTATTATAATAAAAAGTTGTTTTTTTTAAAGAAGAACATAATAATCAATGGTCTTTTTTAAAACATTATAACTCTATCCGTTTTTTTTTTCAAAGCTGTATATAAGATACGATTTATAGTGGTATTTGTGGCAATCAGGTAAGGTACGTTGCTCCGGACGGTCATAAGTTCGGACATTTTAATATAACGTTTAGAAATCGAATATTCGAATATATTCGAATAAGGACAAACGAATATTCGAATATCATTTCAGTATTCATTCCCATCTCTAGTATAAACGTATCTGAATATACATTTCCATGAAGTTGTGTTTAATAATGCATACTTATCTGAACATACATTTCCCTAAAGTGTGTTCAACAATACACAATGTACATACTTATTGGAACATACATTCTTGTGATCTCTCTGATAAGAAATATTTTTGATGCATAAAAAAAAAAAGTATTTTTCTGCTAAAACCATACCAATTTTTCTGAAAATTCTATTTTCATGCATTTCGTGGTTATTTATTTAAATAAACATTGCAGAAAAATTAACTAATTGACATATTTTTTCTTGCAAATAATGTAAAATATGTTCTTCATTTTTATAAAAAAATGATTTTGTATAATTTATTATGAATTTCCCCTTCACAATTAGCTAATTTTAACAATTTTTACATTTGCCAATAAATTATTGTATTGAAAATATTTTTCAGTAGTAAAACAAACATGTATTTTCTGCTAAAACCATACCAATTTTTCAGACAATGCTCCTATTTTCATACATTTCATGGTATTGTTTAAAAAAAAAGAGGAACAATAACTCATTGGAAATTTTGTAAACGTTGAAAAACATGCAAATTATCATGTAATTAAATGTTTTTGTAAAACATCATTAATTTTGAATTTCCCCTAAACTTTAGCTACCTTTTATGATTTTCACAGAAGTCAATAAATCATTGTTTATATCAATGTCAGTGAAAAACAAACACTCCATCAGTTTTATCCAGTTTATATACCAATACTGGTACTCCAAGTATCTTACAAACATTTATATATAAATGTATTACAAAAATAAATATGGTATTAAATTATATACATACTTTGTACAGAAAATGTTTCAAACAAAAGTTTGCCATTTATAGACGCATGTTCTATGAATATTTACAAATAATGCAAGTTCTATATAATATATCATATATAAAAACATAATACAAAATAAAAACATAGCACAAGACGAACAAACTGCAGTATTTTTATCAAGAACAAAACAGGTCCCAATAAACATACATTCTCAACATATAATGTTCATTTGTTCAATATTTTGATTTCTTTTTCAGCGAAATACGAAAATTGTGAAAAAGAAATCATTCTTTAGGCTTTCTGACTAGACTATATTACACATGTCAATAATTATCAACACAAAATCTTTGCCATAATAAATGAATAAAATCTGTTTTCATTGAGGTTACACATCACTCCCATGGGCCACAAAGGTAGAGACCATATGGTTTTGGTGTACAGGTGGTGTGTAGCCCATCTGGCCGGGTCTCGATGCTGGAATCTGATTGGACATCACAAAGTCCCCATTCCCATAAACCCTTGTCTGACCAACACCTCTAGCAGCCTGAGACATTTTTCCTGGCGTTCTGTCGTTCTTCCAGCTGTCGTACACCTTCTGCGTGGTTTCCTGCAGTTTTCGCTGGTACCAGGTGTTGTTATGGGATTGAACTTCGTCCTCGTACTGCCTGTGTGGCAGATAGTCATAGTCCGTATTGGAATACTGGCTCTGGGGAGAGTTTGTGTTGCTGGTCAGTCCGCGCTCTGTGCTGAAAGACGACGACGGAGTGCTGCCATTACTCGCAGGCAGAACCGACCCGACCCGGTTTCCGTAGATCTTGCTGCTGTAGCCAGAGTCTGGATTGCTGCTTGAATCTTCCTTGCTGTTATTGCAGATGTTGGGAGGGCTTTCACGATGGACCTCAGACATAAACTGCGGACTTTCCGTCAAATATGTCTGATACGCGGTCTTCGATCGCGGTTCCAGCTGGTTTGTATTGATAACGCCGCTTGATCCGTTGGCAGCACTGTATGGGTAATATGGTACAGAAGAAGAGTGAACGTCTGCCTTCACAGTGATATTCTGAATAGCATCTCTTTGGTACCGTGCATCTTTCACTGTGCTGTACTGGTTATCACTTGCGGGTTGCTGGAAATTCCTCATTTGGATGTTACTGTCGTACATTCTTTCATTTCCACGTTTTACATCCCCGATCTTGGCGTAAGGATATGGGCTAGCCAGGGCGCTCGGCTTGGGAGGTGGTACGGGCCTGTCTGCGGGCACAGGTCGGCCATTACTCACAGGTACCGCCTGATGTGGTGAACTACTTAACATCGGCTGTGTCAGCGTTTTGGAATTCGAGATCGAGGCTGGAACATTTCTGGATGGAAACTGCGGTACAGGAACAGAGTTTGTTGGACTACGAACACTTGCACGTTGTTCTGATGAAGATCTTACTGTCACTTGTTGAGAAGCCATTTCATATTGAAGAACACTTTGTTCGCCATTTTGGCTGTTGTGATCAATGTCAGTCTCAAGCAAGCCTTCCGATGATCGTGTACGAGTATGTAAACGAGGGGTGAGGTTCTTCATTTCAACATACATGTCATCATGAAATGACGGCGAGAATCCATGAGAATTTTGAGAATTTTGTCTTGTGAATAGACTTTTTTCGGTGAGTTGGGTTTTGTTTTGACCTTCGTGACTGGAATGACTAGAGGTAGACCTAGGAGTTAGAGATGCACTAACTTCCATAGGAACAGGTCCAGATTTATCAGTCTTGTCAGAATTATTTACCAGACTTGAACCAACAGCAGCTGAATCATCGTAACCAAATGTTGTAAATGTTGGTTTTGGTGTTTCTGGCATAAATTTATCACTGCCTAATGAGTTACGTAATCCAGGACTCACAACGTTTGCACTTGCACTTGTCACTAATTTCATTGGTGAACTGTTCAGCTGTGCAGCACTTCTGGCGTTTTTCATTTCACTAGAAATATCCGCAACGGTATAAGTTTGAATACACTGACTGGAGCTGGAATTCTGCTTGGCATGTGGCACGTCTTGAAACGTGAGCTGCCGAGATGAACTCGCACTTAAACCACTGTCCGTCTGACTCCTAACTATTCCCTGGTGAGTAGCATATGGACTAGAATCTCTGGATTTTGGTGTGCTATGATTGACTGGTCCCGTGCTATTTGACATCTGCCTTGTAGACTGGTACACCTGGGCTTGAGGTCTCGCCTGTGCCAGAGGGACCTGACTCTGAGGCTGGGAGCCAGACATGGTCATATAATTATTTTGGGAACCCATCATTGTCAGGTAATTACTGTCACTTTGTCTTGGAGCATTTCGTCCGATAGATTTCGGTGTATTTTTGTTACTAAAAGTTTTAACTTCCACTTGGGGTTCCATGGGATACTGGCGAAGAGGATTTGAGTTTATTTGCGTATTAGAAGCCACTTTATTTTGGTTCTGAGATCTTAACGGAGGTTCATGATTTCTGTTCGACTGTTTATCAACCACTTTGAGGCGATTTCTGTCTTTGCTATAGCTTGGGACCTGCCAAGCTCGTATTTGCTGCATGGCTTCTTGCCGAGATTCATAGAACTCACGTTTTCGATATTTACCACTGTGATTATCAGACTGTGACAATGTCTCGTCTGATCGCGATTTAAACAATCGTCCATTTGCTGTTTCATGCACATCAGAAAATATATTTTCATTCGGTAGCGCAGAATCGTCATGATGATGATGCAAGCAATGGCCGTAGCCTTCAAGCTTTTGTTCCAGCCAAGTCTGAATTTGTGTTTTCACATTATCAGCGCGCACATTGCCGTATTCGTCCACATGCTGATTTATTCGCTGACGACACATGTGCTCCTCTTCAATGAACCGATCGTTTGTGTATTTCTCAAGTTCACGGACACGCATCGACGAACGCTGATCCACCTGATTGATTCGTTCATGCATGGCGCGCGTGTTTGATTGGATACTGCCGTACACGTGGTCCTGTGTGTCGTGAACCTCCTTCTGCAGACGATTAATTGCAGGCACACAGTTGCATGTTGGAGCGTAGCCTACTGGGCCCTGAAAATCACATAAAAACGATTTTACTCACGAAATTTAATAATTCTTCATGAGTTAAGAATGTGTTCATTTAATTACCTAAATGAACCATTTTTCATTTTTTTTATTGTTGTGTTTTTGTTTTGCCATGTTTAACGACTGACTGTTGAAAAATTAAAATAAACTGTGCTGGTAATTTCACATATATCGTGAAAGAAGACAGAACTTGAAAAATAAATGTTCAACAAGTCATGCTTTCTGATGATTTGTGTACCATGCACAAATTGCTTAACATATACAACAGAAATATGCTATTCATAATATTTTAGGTGAAAAAACAACAGCACAGGCAAAGAATTTTAATGTATATAAGAAATCTATGCAAGTAGTCCTTAAGAAG
The DNA here is from genome assembly GCA_007657795.1 of Dreissena rostriformis. Taxonomy (NCBI): domain Eukaryota; kingdom Metazoa; phylum Mollusca; class Bivalvia; order Myida; family Dreissenidae; genus Dreissena; species Dreissena rostriformis. The sequence continues at coordinate 321,598 of VMBQ01000363.1, read as the reverse complement.
CTAAAAAAATACAAGCCCTTGTAGACATAGCTGAAAAGTAAATGAAAGTCTTCAAATTGTATGATTATAAAAGCTGTAGAATATGTATTCACCTGCCACAACCTTTATAGATTTTTTTCATCACTGGCTACATAAATACTCAGTTAATCAGTGAATACATTTTTCTTTAGATTATCGTCTATTTTAAAGTCCATAAATGTGTCTTTGGATGGTGGCCCAGTAATAAATCATGTCTATATGAGACCATATCACATATATATCAGAATTGTATACATATATAAGGAATAATAACAAAGCCAGTAGTTGTAGTTGACCACACTGCTTTAGACCCTTGCAAATGCAATTTACCATTACTGGTCATGTTAAACCCAAAACAGGTTTAATTTCTGGTTGTGTAATTTACAACTGGGGTTCAGATAAATAAAAACAATCAATCATTTATTTTGCCATTCAATAAATTATGGACAACTGATATTTTGATATAGAATGCAGTAAGTATATTTAAACACGTTCACACATTTTAACGATGTTCTTCAGAAATTACTGGTAATCTTTATGAATATCAAACCCTGCCCTATGTCACTACACATGAAAAGAATTAAAAATTGATGCAAGATAAAAATGATAAAATGTTAAGAAGCATCTACACTTAAAAATACCCTGCAGTCATAAACACAGAACGTTTAAAAAAAAAAAAAAAAAAAAAATGAAAACTTAAGTAATAATGTTTATTATATAATATGTAATCTTTATACAGTAGCACATATAATTTTATTATTTTATATAATTAACAACACATATATGAGGTCAAAAATCAAAATATACAAAGGTAACAATCATCACATATGAAAATGGTCAACAATTTCATAAATATATATCTACACAAAAGCACATTTTTGGGGTTTCTTCCAGACCCTGCAAGCTTCAACCAGATTTAAGTATAAAAGAAGAATTTGAAACACTATTTTAATAAATTTTAATAAAAGGCAAAAAGCTAACATTAACACATTTGGATTTGAAGACCAAGTTGAGGGTCAATATCTTCTTTTTTTTATTATAAAAACCCCACAATTCAAGGGTTTTTCATAATTTAATTTAAACCAAAGCTTCCTGATAAAAACAGGCCATGCACTGTTTCCATAAGTCCAAGTTAAATTAAAAGCAATGCTATGACATCTCAAGCACCGCCTAACATAGCTAGCTAACACGCACCATTTTCACGTTGCCAGCCAGGTCTCCGTGCTTAATGCATGTGCGTAAAGTGTCATCCCAGATTAGCCTGTGAAGTCCGCACAGGCTGATCAGGGACAACACTTTCCGCCTAGATTGGTAAGTCTATTTTAAAGTGATGCTATGACATCACAAGCACCACCTAACACACAATTAGCTCACTAACACGCACCGTTTTCACGTTGCCAGCGAGGTCTCGGTAGTACTGGACCCCCTGCCTGGGCACATATTTACTGAAGAACCCCTGCACTGGCCTCGTGCTGGACATCGGTATGTCCGTGGTGGAGACTGCAACCCCTGGGGACACCCCGCCTGTACGACCCACTGCAGCCTTGTTGTCCTGAAATGGGAGACACAAAGGGGTACAGGATTGGAATTTATTAACTTTTGAAAAGTAAAAGTTTCAACCTACAGCTGGGCTTGGTTGCTCAAACCTTTAACTGCCAGTTAAGCTAACAGGCCTTTGTATTAATTGTAAACAAATTTGTGTGCTAAAATAATTTGAACATGTTTGATAATATCTTTAATTGGCCATTAAAGTTTTGAGCAACCGTGCCCATACCTCTGATTTTGGAAGTTTTTCTTACAATATTTGGGAGTTTTTATTTAATCACATGCTATACCTTGTTTTCGATGTAATACAGACATTACATATTTTTTTATATAACACATGTGTAATACAACATTTTTAAGCGTTTTCATTGGCTATAGAATCAATAACTAACCAATCGCATGGCTTTATTATGGTGAAATGACGTCGTCAACATGAAATGAAGTCACGATAGTAAAAAACTTTTAGATCTATCAGCATTTGTTTGGTCAATGAAGATGTATTTTATTTAGTTTAAAAGCATGTGATAAAAAAGATCTGACACTCGTTGTCATATCGTACCATATTTTATTAAACTTGTCCAGGAAATTCGTTAGTAAACTCGCCAAAGGCTTGCTTACTAACAAAATTCCTGAACTCGTTTAATAAAATATGGTATGATATGACAACTCATGTCAGATGCTATATGTATGAGCAAAATGTACACTGCCATTTTCACTGAATACTACTCTATGGTTGTTTTGTTAATTTGCTTAACCCATTTATTATTTATGCCTAGCGTTTAGAAAAAAAAGGTCTTGGCAAACAGCATAGACCCAGATGAGACGCCGCATGATGCGGTGTCTCATCAGGGTATGCGCTGTTTGCTTAAAGGAATTTCTTTAAGAAATATTCTAAATATAGAAACAAGAAACCGTCGGAGACGGGTGATGCTCCCCAAAGTTTTTTTTTGTCACAATATTGCATAACTCTCTAAATAAATCATCTTACCAGAACCCACTAATAACATGCGCATCTCCTCAAGGTAGTTAAGCTTCCCATAAAGCTTCATTGAATTCCAGTCAGTAGTTGGGGAGAAATAGCCCGGACAAGAATTGCACTATATGTACAGTTTATAGAAAATTTCAAAGGGCCATAACTCTGTGAAAAATCATCCGACCATAACCGGCTGATAATATGCACATCTCCTGTTGGTAGTGAAGCTTCCCATAAAGTTTCATTGAATTCCCGTAATAAGTTGCTGAGAAATAGCTCGGACAAGAATTGCACTATATGTACAATGGAAAATTTCAAAGGGCCATTACCCTGTGAA
>VMBQ01000363.1:196810-296936 GCA_007657795.1 Dreissena rostriformis | reverse complement strand
GGAATTCTTTCGCATGACACACCGTCCAATGATTGTGAACAAATGTACCAAGTAATTTTAAAATCTCACAATGAATGACATAGTTATGGCCCGGACAAGATCATTTATGGCCATTTTTGACCTTTGAACTCCAAGTGTGACATTGACCTTGAAGATATCAACGCAATTCTTTCGCATGACACACCGTCCAATGATTGTGAACAAATGTACAAAGTAATTTTAAAATCTCACAATGAATGACATAGTTATGGCCCGGACAAGATCATTTATGGCCATTTTTGACCTTTGAACTCAAAGTGTGACCTTGACCTTGGAGATATTGACGTAAATCTTTCGCATGAGTCCAATGATTGTGTAAAAATGTACCGAGTAATTTAAAAATCTCACAATGAATGACAAAGTTATGGCCCGGACTATCATTTATGGCCATTTTTGACCTTTGAACTCAAAGTGAGGCCTTGACATTGCAGATATTGATGTAATTCTTTCGCATTCGCATTTCTCAAATTCAAGGGGAGATAATTCTGGACTTATAACTCTGATATTGCTCATTTTCAATTTTCTCATATTCAAGGGGAAGTCATTATGGACTTATTGCTTCGATATTGCTCTTTTTAAAAAAGGGTTGGAGTCCTCATTGATACAAAGACACTGTGCAAGTTTGCCAAGAAATGGATGAAAATTATGGACTTCATCTCATAAAAAAACTGAATTTTCATTCTTTTATCAAATTCAAGGGGAGATAATTATGGACTTATAACTCCGATATTGCTCATTTTCAATAGGGTTTGACTCATCATTCAGATAAAGACACTGTGCAAGTTGGGAAATAATTGGATGAAAACTGTCGACTTTATTGCGTAAACAAGCCTTATTTCACAATTTTCTCAAATTCAAGGGGAGATAATTCTGGACTTTTTACTCTGATGTAACCCATTTTCAATAAGGTTCGAGTCCTCATTTATATAAAGACACTGAACAAGTTTGAAAAGAACCAGATGAAAACTGTGGACTTTATCGCGTAAACAAGGAAAAGTCTAACGCACGCACGAACAGACGGACGACGGAAACCACGCCATGACATAAGCTCTTCCGGCCTTCGGCCAGTAGAGCTAAAAAAGCACAATCCTTGTGCAATCTAAACATGACACATTCCTTGTGTGTGACTCTGTATTAAACTGGTAACTGTTAAAGTTAAACTGGTAACTGGTAAAGTTAAACTGAAACTGGAACTGATATTTAGGATACTGTCTTATTGTGTTTAACGCGTTGTCCGGTGTGTTTTCATTTCGCGACTTTTTCTAGCTAAAGTTCAACGATTTTTTACACCAGTTTTCTTACAATGTAAGCACTGTCAGCCCTTGCCTCGGACACAACATCCTCAAGAATTAGTTTCACTATATTTTCCGCTTTTGATTTTGTGTTGCTCGCGGTTAAATAACTAAAAATTGAGGTTTTTGGGGCCTGGGATACGATATTTCCCTTTAAACGGCCTCGCGGTTTTGACATTTTCACAACAATAACACGGAGTTACATAGACGCTTTCTTCCATATATATTATTGGGCTAAAGGTTATACTGAAAGCCCTTGGACGAAGTGGAAAGAATCCGTGTATATATCCAAAAAGGGCGCTTTCGGTAAACTGGATTCACTCGTTACACAGAGGAAAAATACGTTATGCGTAATCAGCAATTTCAATTGGGTTTTGGTACGCAGAGTTTTATTTTTCTATGCGCAATCGGCAATTTTACATTGGGTTTTTACGCAAATACGCACCTTATCTGTAGCTCTGGACTATCATTTTTATTTTCAGACACATTATGACAAGAATTGCATTTTCAGACACATTATTACAAGAATTGCTTTTTCAGACACATTATGACAAGAATTGCTTTTTCAGACACATTATGACAAGAATTGCTTTTTCAGACACATGACAAGTATTGCTTTTTCATACACATTATGACAATAATTGCTTTTTTTAGACACATTATGACAAGAATGGCTTTTTCAGACACATTATTACAATAGTTGCTTTTTCTGACACATAATGACAAGAATTGCATATTCAGACACATTATGGCAGAATTGTTTTTTCAGACACATTATGACAAGAATTGCTTTTTCAGACACATTATGACAAGAATAGCTTTTTCATACTCATTATGACACGAATTGCTTTTGCAGACACGTTATGACAAGAATTGCATTTTCAGACACATGACAATAATTACTTTTTTCAGACAAATTATGACAGAAATTGCGTTTTCAGACACATGACAAGACTTGCTTTTTCAGACACATGACAATAATTGCTTTTTCAGACACATATGACAATTATTGCTTTTTTAGACTCATTTTGACAAAAATTGCTTTTTTTCAGACACATTATGACAAGAATTGCTTTTTGAGACACATGACAAGAATTGTTTTTACAGACACATGACAATAATTGCTTTTTCATTCACATTATGACAAGAATTGCTTTTTTAGTCACATTATGACAAAAATTGCTTTTTCAGACACATTATGACAAAAATTGCTTTTTCAGACACATAATGATAAGAATGGCTTTTTCAGTCACATTTTGACAAGAATTGCATTTTCAGACACATTCCAATAATAATTGCTTTTTCAGTCACATTTTGACAATAATGGCTTCTTCAGACATTATGACAAGAATTGCTTTTCAGACATTATGACAAGAATTACTTTTTCAGACATTATGACAAGAATGGCATTTTCAGACATTATGGAAAGTATTGCTTTTTCAGTCACATTTTGACAAGAATTGCTTTCACGGCTGCACTATAACAAGGTTTGCATTTTGTGGTACACTATTAAAAGCCTGAAAATACCACTCATTAAGGTCAATCTATTACTAGTTCTCCAAATTACACAAACATTGTGATGAATAATAAAATCAACTAACAAGACAGCTTTTTTGAAAGAAAAAAAAAGAAGAAGAATATAAGACAGGATATAATTTTGAAGTGCAGAGCTCCTTTTCAAAGCTATTGACATAAACCAATTTTTCTTAAATAAATATTTGGACATATTTTATTGCATGTTATGTCCCCAATGAGACAGATGTAGATTTGAAATTACGCCCATTGTGGATATGGTTTAAATATTTGCTGAGCTACAACAGAAATGAAATGCCATTAGTGCAGAAATTGCTTATGTAATGGTTTAGAGTTCATGTCAAATCAATGCATATGAGAAAACAGGGTAAAATGCATGTAATGCATTTAATGCACATGCATTAACCCTTTGAGCGCTGGAACCGAATTTTGAAGGCCTTTGCAAACAGTTTGGATCCAGATGAGACGCCACAAAACGTGGCGTCTCATCAGGATTCAAACTGTTTGCTATTCTGATAGTATTCTTTGAAAAAAAATGAAGAAAATGTTAATTTTAGAAATTCAGCAGACAACATTTTAGCAGACGACAAATTTCCCAGCATGCAAAGGGTTAAATCCCGTTTTCCCAGAGAGAAGCTCAACACTTGATATAATGGGATGTTGGTGTACAATGTGAACTGCAACATAGTGCAACACTAATGCAGTAGCAATGCAGTTCATCAAGGTGCTGCATTATGAAAATTGATGATGACCACTAGGCAGAACGTCTATGTAAAATACATACCAAAACAACGCGCAATAAATTGACACTATGACTGAGACACTATGGGTCAATGCCAGTAATGCTTACAACCTATAGGTCATTTCCATTAAATCAAAGCGCTGAAGGCACTGAATTTGTTTGTTGTTGTATAATCTTAGACGTAACTCAGTTTTCAAAATTATGTTATAGTTTTTTATATTGCAAGTTTGAAATGACCACCACCCACAACCCATTCAAATTTATAAAGAGTGTGTCTTAAAGCACAGGTAGAGATGTGTTGTTTTTTTCAAATCATTGATACAGCTTATCAGTGTGCACAGGCTAATCTTATTTGACATGCATTAAGCCCAGTTTTCCATGAAAGCAGCCAATATGTACAGATTTCAATGATAAACACTAGACTGGCCAACGTTGTCTTACAAGCTGTTAAATACTTTTGAATACACACACATTATGTAGTGTACAGTGGGAACTTTAAACAGGCACATGCGGTGGTTAGAGCAGACGCTTTTAGCATTTGTCGTCTGCATAATTTTACTGCAGTTATCCACACAGGCAGTCACGGGTTACGGTTCCTAGCGTAGTTAAGCCGTACTGAATTGCAAAATTGCCTCTAACGCTCACAAATAAAAACTATGGAACTACAGTCTAACCTGTCAATAAAAACCACTCAAGGGATTTGGTTGTTGTGGTCTTTGTTCACAGGTGGTCTTTATTCGCAGGGTCGATTGAAACTTTGACAAATATGCTTGTAGGCTTTAAACAGGTACCTTTACTATGCATGTTCTCTATTGTTTAAATGTTTTTAATACTAATGCATGTATAATTAAATAAAGGATTGAAAACACTGTTTTTTTATATTTATTATTTCAATTTCCTTACGTTTTTATTATTTATTTCATTAATTATATACATGTATAAACAGCTTTTGGCATACATGTTTATGCACATTGTACTTATACACAGAACAAAGTACAAAATGCAAATAACATAGCAAACATTTATTCATTATTTACTACTACACAACCAGTAAAGTTGACAATAATGGACTATAAATAACAATTTACTTATCTATAATCTATGGACTTCTTATCACGGAGAAATTTAAGGAAGGAATGAATATCAATATGTATGTGTGTAATTGGCATCGTAATTGTACCGAAACCGTACATTTCCTTAATGAGTTGATGAAAGCCCCAAACTGTTCTTTGATATTTTTGGCAATTATTACATAAATCGAGAGTCACAAAAGTACAAAGGCAACTTCTTACACTTTGGACAAACTGTCAAATGCATTAAAGAAGCAGGCGGCTTCCAATTAGCAATGTGTGTTAAATAAACAAACAACTGCTATCGAGTGCAGTAAACTGTCACTTGCCAATATCACCATAGCGACCGACGAGTCCACTTGTAAGATGTTTATCACACGACTACCATCGTGTCATGGCAGCCATTTTTTTATTGAAAGTTGCGAAATCGTTGATTGTTAGTATTAAAGTGGTCATTGTTAGCTATCAAAATGGAGTTTGGGGAATATAAAATCGCGTTCTTTGGTCTTTGTTCGCAGGTGGGCTTTATTCGCAGGTACAATATATAGTTAAATCGTTGGGGAGTAAATCGATGTGGTCTTTATGGACAGGTGGTCGCTATTAAAAGGTGGTCTCTGGGACAGGTTGGACTGTATACCTAATTATGCCCCTGTCCTGTTCCATCACATTCAGTCTTTATAGATTAAAGAATGGTGACACAATTCACATTAAACAACACATTTTTGTACATTAAAGAATGCAAAACTTTGCATACTTCGGGTCACTATGAGTTCCTTAGCACCCCATCTGAACAAACGTATAATTATTCATGGAATGTCTCAGACAGAACAACCATTAATCTTTCCACAAATAGGCCCAGCTTATTTTTTCTCAAACACCTTGAGGTGCTTATCAGAATATCAATGTTGCCATGGCAAATTAAGAATGACCATCTTTAAATAAATATAAAACCATATTTAAAGAGTTTATTTTTCGAAAATGTGAGGCAAGGTCAGAGAATTTCAGACACTTGTATTAAAATAAATATGCGGCTGAGATATACCGTATTATACAGAGGGCGGATTATCATAACCCCAACAGTGGCATACAGGTTAATAAGATGAACAGGTTCAACATTTTTTTTTTATAATTTGCAAAGTTTAACAAAATTCAAATAACACGCAAAATAGTAAATAAATTATGTTATGCCGAATCGATTAAGTGCCATAACTTTTAAACTATCTTAAACACACAACTTATTGTTATTAAGGGTAATGAACTAATAATAAAATATGACAGGAAAACCGATATCATTTCCAGACTTAATACACTGGAAGTATAATTTTGCCAACAGAAAGAAAGAAATACACCACTATAAAATGTGTCTATAGGTTATAGATTTAGATAAATGTAATTGGAAATGAGTTTTGTGCCACACATATAATGTTCTCAAACCATAAACACAACACGTGACAACAATAATTACAATTTATGAAGAAGGTTAATACAATGTTACATTATAATAATGTAAAAATTATTACCTTGACCTCAACTTTAAATGAGAGACATGGCTGATGCAGGCTTGTCTTGATTTGATAATAATTGGTGGCAATTTATTTTTTAAACCCCTTCATGCACAAGAAAGTTATGAGATGGACACAACATGTCTCACACATACACATGGACAGTTATGAGATGGACACAACATGTCTCACACAAACACATGGACAAGGGTAAAACTATAACTAAGCTCTTCCAGTATTATCAAATTCAGGTGGGGTATAAAAAGAGATAAATTGCAACAGGCATTAATACCCTTAACTTCAATATTTTCTGTCATGTTGCAAGTAAAAAAACATCATGGGATACACTTCAATTTTGTATCGTTCATTGTACAGACGCCAACTTGTTTCTAAGATTTTCAGAATATCACGCAAATGTAAGTTCTCTGAGATAAGTTTCAAAAGGGACCATCCTTGGATGCGCAATTTGCACAACACATTTATTTTTCAATTGACAGAATTCTGTGTATGCATTACCTGTTTGGATGTGATATTGAGTCATTATGCAAATAAGCTGCTTATGAAAGAACATGAGCTTCAATGCAGCAACGAATAACTGTTAAAAAGGACAGAATTCATTTTTCACATCAATTTACAGCCATGCTGAGGTGCATACAAACACAGCTTTAAATTTCATTTCCTTTAGAAGATAAAAGCATTTGATTTATATTGCCTCAAATTGCATGTTGTCATTCACAGTTGTTAAGCTCGGTCTGATTTATTTTGAAATCCATGGCAGAGTAATTTGAATATTCCAGTATTGTGTTGCAGATGCAGCAAATTCAAAGGTAAACAGCCAGCTACATATGCTATCACTTGAACAAACAAAAGAGGACACGAGAATTTGATCAAGTAAATGTGTCGCGTCTGAGAAAACTGGGCATAATGCTTGTGCGTTAAGTGTCCTCCCAGATTAGCCTGTGCAGTACGCACAGGCTAATCCGGGACGACACTTTCCGCCAAAACTGGATTTTCACTAAGAAGAGCCATCATTTAAACGAAAAATTCCATAAAAGTGGAAATTGTCGTCCCTGATTAGTCTGTGCGGACTGCACAGGCTAATCTGGGATGACAATTTACGCACAAGCATTATGCCCAGTTTTCTCAGAACACGACACATTTGAACAAACAAAAGTGGACCAAGATATTGATCAGGTAAATAACAGATACAAACACAATAAGGTAACATAAATTATTTCTTTTGTTTCCTAGCACATTGGGGAAATTTCAGTCCTTTGACTTAATTGAATAATTTGATGATCAGCTTTCCTGTCAGAATGGTGATGTGTAAGTAATTTGATGAACATGTCTGCATAAGTTTCAAATTGGGTGGGCGTAACTTATTGCCATTTTTTTATGCAATATCGCATTTTTGTCCATAAAAAGACTTAGTCCTTGTTTCCCTGTTGGTATGGTAAAAGTATTCCCGTGTATAAGCTGTCATAGCTTGATATATGCTATGGATGTATAAAAGATAGCTTGTATGAGTTGTAAATTCTATTTTTGTTACAAACAATTGAATACGTTGAAGTGGATTTTGTTTTTTTGAATTCTTTAACATGTTATGAGTGACTGGTATATGGGTAAGCCACTGCTCATACAGGAGACAACATTTGAATATTAGCAATGAATACATTAGAAATACAAAGAATAAAAACCATACATATTGTATGCTAGCTGTGTCCTAGGTGGATAAAGCAGTATGATAGCGCGCAGTTCACGAAAACCCAACAGATATCTTACGTTTGTAACTTGCACCATGCTTACTGCATGCTAACTTTACTGGAAATATGGTGGTCATAATAAGTAGGCAATTCATCAAATATAACTCATAATTATGTTAACTGTGATACATGTATGTGAAAACAAGTTTTTGGTATTAATAAACAAAATATTAAACTCATTTTCGTACCAAACTCAAATTAGAAAAACTAACCTTATAAGATGGGTTCACAAAAATGTTTTCTTCTATACAAATCTATTCACACTAGCATACATTTAGATGTTCTTAATCTTGGAAATCTGAATAATTATACTTACATTAGCAAGGAATTAATATAAACAAGAGAATACTGATGTGTTTGTCAGAAACACAATGCCCCCTACTTCGCCGTTTTTTTTTTTTGTTTTTTTTACCTTTGACCTTCAAGGATGACCTTGACCTTGACCTTTCACCACTCAAAATGTGCAGCTTCATGAGATACACATGCATGCCAAATATCAAGTTGCTATGATCAGTATTGCAAAAGTTACCGTAAATATGCGAATATAATACGCCCTCATGTTTAATACGCACCCCCGAGTTTGGTCCAAATTTTTCAGTAAAAATTAAAAATCCGAGTAAAATACTCACTAAAAAAATCAGTGTCCCAAATCAGCCATGACGCTGTCATTTCCAAAAAAATGTGTTCACACATGTTAATCCATGAAATTTTTAATCGTCTTTCTTGTTTTATTTCAGATAGAAGATTCCTGTTTAAAGTGATCGCTGTCATTTGTTCTCTCACATGTTAAATGTCTTTATATATTTTCTCCATTAAGTTTATTTGAACGTATTATTTTAAACAATAACAACATTTAGAGCAATACCGGTAATTATTGACCATATTGGCAAGCTGTTGCATTCGCACATTTGTATCTGTTTTGTCAAAACATCGCAGTCTAACACTGCTGATTATGTTTTCACAACAACCAAAATTTTATCCAGTCTTGACCAGATTTTCCGGTAAATCAGTACACAGTACATTATCTGTTTCAATAATAAACTACCGAAAAGAGCGTAACGTCGAAGATACAGCATTCTCTTCGCTACAGAGTTTTCTTGCGATAGTGTATACACCCATGCTAATTTTCGCGCGCTTTTAGACAAAGACTTGACAGGAAAATACAGAGAAATAGATGTTGCTAGCATAAGCGTCAGGTAAGCAATAAAATGGGAAAAATCATTAAACGCACGCTTTACATGCATATGGCGTGATGTTGTACATTGCCGCATAGTTTTCAGACGCTTTTTGTCGGGGCAAAGGAAATGCTTGTGGACATTTTACTGTAAGTCATGACAATAACCGTAAGCACAGTTGCCCCCCTTTGATGTAATAATGTAATTCAAAATGGCTGACACGCAGCGAATAACAACGATTAAGTTGAAAATATTCACAGGAAATATTTTGTTCTGGTCTACATTGGTTTACAATACGCATCCCCTACTTGAAGAAAAATTCGGCAGGTAAAAAAGTGCGTATTATATTCGCGTATTTATGGTAATACCATTTTTCGAAACCTAAAAGCAAAACCTAAACATAAAGTGTGACAGAATTTCACAAGGACAGACAGACGGACGGACAGACAGTGCGATCACTATATGCCCACCTTCGGGGGCATAAAAACTGTGATTGCATGCTTCCATTTTGTTAAAAATACAAACGTTCATCTGAGCCTCATTCTTGGGCAATGGGTATTAATGCATGTGCGTAAAGTGTCGTCCGAGATTAGCATGTGCAGTCGGCACAGGTTCATCAGGGGCCATACTTTCTGCTTTTATGGGATTTTTTGTTAAAAGGATAAGTCTCTTCTAAACGAAAATCCAGTTTAGGCAAAAAGTGTAGTCTCTGATTAGCCTGTGGAGACTTCACAAGCTTATCTGGGACGACACTTTAAAACGATCAAGCATTAAGCCCTGTTTTCCCATAACGAGAAAAACTTACTTCGCTTATGTTATCCTGACATGCCTTGTAAATATAAACACCTTGAAATCAAAGATGCTGATATTTTTTCCTTTTATATCATGAAATCACAAGCAGGCAACTCTACACTAATTTGTGTCCATTAAACTGTCAATACTGGGAGCGGGCTGCAGTCTGAATGTTGACAAATGACTCTCTGACATGCAAGGTCGCATTATAGTAATAGATTTAAATTGTATGACATTTTGCATGTCAGCCACACTCTGGGAAAACTGGGCTTATTGCAGATGCGTAAAGTGTTGTCTTAGATAAGCCTGCGCAGTTTGCCGATGGTTTGTTTAAAATGGAAATGCATAATTTGATTTAGTTTCGTTTAAACCTATTTATTTTAGCTCAGTTGCATCAAAAGCCTAAGGCTTATTCGAAGTGCTCTCCAGTCCGTTTCCTGGGACCAGAACCAGTAATTGGTGTCTATGAGAGAGATCTAAAGAACGCTCCCACAGTGGGGGATCGAACCTGTGACCTTCCCGTCATTAGGCGGACATTATATCCACTACGCCAAGGCGACCTTATTAAATTATATTGTGATTTGAGATCACACATTGAAAGATTCCCACAACATTTGACATTTCATATTTCAGACTTCTACCACATAAATTTGAGTTAATCTTCTTAGAAGCAAGTACAAAATTATGAAATATTAAATTGTGCATTCCCCGCCATTATAAAGGGCAAGCTATGCTGGTCCTGTAATTAGCATAATAACAGGTTGCTAGCCTTTAATTAAATAGAAATTGCTCTTTTAGCATTTCAAAGAGCTATCTCTTATTCAATCAATTCAATTAAAGCGGTTAACATTCTATTATTGAGTGTTATGATGCAGTACTTATTTAAATTGTATTAAAAACCAACAACATCACAGAAGCCTACCTTGTAATTTCCATATTTTTCTTTTGCAATCAGAATTGATCTGAATTCATGAAATGAGTATTATCAGAAAAATGTTCCAAGACTGCATAATAATATTTGCTTTTTTAGTGAAAGTGAACATCATTTTTAATTACTTTTTGATTAAAAGGTATCAACTAGCACCATATGTACACATTTAAAGTGTATTCATTTATACATACAAAAGGTACCAACTTGTACAATAAGTTCAAAATAAAATCTTATTCATTGTAACATACCAAAGCTGAAGTCTTATTGTGGACATGCATTTTGATGTCACTTCAAAGGGAGGTAATTATGTTTATGTTTTGAGATTACTAGATATATTAGTGAATACATTTACATCTATGTGTAAATGAATGGCATTACAAATTTTATCATAATACCTAGCACTCCATGGACCAAGCAAACCCCTTTCGAAAGTATATGCAGTGTATATATATATATATATATATATATATATGTAATGCATTTTTCTTTTTGAGTCCTAAACAAAAACTATGAAAATCGTCAAGTTGCCAATCTCATATTAAATAGGTCTCTTTAATGAGTTAGTGGTAAATTGAGTAAAACATTGTTCTGCCAGCTGAACACATATTTATATTACGACAATGCACTTATGCAGTGCAACAGAATATTTCAGCAAATGAGCAGGGAAGCCGAATGTCAATAAACAGTTTAAACAGTGGTTAGGAGAGTAAATAGTGTAACTCTGACAGTAACTTAAACAAACCTGGAAAAAAAAACATGAAGTATGTTTTAATGCAAATATTGACATACTCAGCCATGCAGCTGTGCGTGTATGAACAGAAATTGTGGTCGATGTTTGTTCATTCTTTGCATCAATATTGAGTTATTATATGAATTCACTAATAGGCCCTAAGCCACTGTGTTATTCTTGTCACACTTAGTATAAGCCTGTGTACGATCAATATAGAAACAACACAACGATATTTTCAGCAACATTGTCTGCATTAACACATTTATTATCACATGCATGAAATCTCTGATTGTTTGGTCAATTATGATCGGGGCTTTAATGCTAAAAAAGATGGGTCGATTTGCACTGGGGTAATTTAATATTGGAATTCACAGGTTTTCTTGGTCTAACTAATACAATCATGTAAGTTACAGTATACTAATTAACTGAGATATGCTTTGCTATTCTCTCTTAAAAAAATCATCTTGATTTAAATGGAAGACATGTTTTCAGTTAATTACAGTCTTAAAGTCAATCTTTTCTTGACCTGTGTGAAGGAAAGCATTAATATTCACTAAGATATCGATGTTATGTTTTAACATTGAAGACTTACCATATGAAACTTGCACAAAAGCGAGATACAATGAACTAAAAAGTAAGCAGAAAACAAGTGATGTGTTTGACAAACACCGTGTCCCCTTTTCAGCGATTTTGACCCATATATTTGACCTTTGACCTTGAAGGATGACCTTGACCTTTCACCACTCAAAATGTGCAGCTCCATGAGATACACATGCATGCCAAATATCAAGTTGCTATCTTCAATATTGCAAAAGTTATGGCCAATGTTAAAGTTTGTGCAAACAAACCAACAAACAGACAGGGCAAAAAAAATATGTTCCCCAGTATAGACTGGGGGACATAAAAAAGTGCCCTTTATATTATTTTTGTTATTAAGGTGAATAACACTGAATTATAGTCCAAACACAACAATTCAACCATCAAATAATTGAGCCTCTCTCTGGGAAAGATTACTGCACAGGCTTATCTGGGAAGAAACTGCATTAAGCCCTGTTTTCCCACAGCCAGGCTCAATTGTATCGTACACTTAATCATACCTTTTAAAGTGGTCAAAATGGTCAGTGTAGATTGTCATCTTTTCCATCCCCTGGTCAGTCTGAAAAACATAATGAAGTCCATGTAACAGGCCGGAGTAACATGATCCTAGCTTACCATACTATAATTATATGTAACTGTTAAATTAATAGCCATGTGTCAAAATGAGCAGAGATCTTTGGATGGAAGCTAACTGTGACATAGCGATGCAAACTGCTACATTTTTGTCATTAAATGTTGACATGCATGCATTACTAAATAAATGTAAACATTATAAACTGCCAAATTTCTGTACCACTTTTCTGCTGGAAAAGGCGCAGGAAAATGCAAACTATGAAATGTGTGTATTACTTAAAATACAGCCATCATAAACTTCAAAGTTTTCTGTATTTTTTGCTTGAACAAGACTAAGTGTGTAATTTCCTAAAATGTCATATTTTGGACATATTTTGATGTCTGACGATCCTGGGTATGGTTGATGTCATCAGTGGAGATTAAAATTGCAATATGTCTGCAAAATTCTCCGATAAATCCTTTTCAAAATGTAAATACATAAACAGACAGTAGAATTTAAGCATAAAGAATGTTTTTCTGAAGATTGCTGATTTTTTATTAAGCTTGTCATCATCTCAATATTGCACCAACCGAGAAAATGTATATAATTTATCTTATAACTTATGAATTAGAATTAATAAACTTCAACAACCAAATATCGTCTATATCTGATAAATTATCCACATGGCCTTATTTATTATGCGCCTAAGCTCACATTTCATGTGCAACTAGCATGAATATTGCATACAACTAATGTCCATAAACGTGTTATATTCCATTTTGACATGAGATTAAAATGCCAACATAAAATACCCTTAATAGGTTTACTGCTCAATTTGTGAACAGTATTTAATCACATTTCTCATGAAAAAAAAAAAAAACTCATTCAGCGTGTCCTCAAAAAATCTTACTTAGTTTTAATGAAACTTTGGTGTCAATTCTGCAAGCAGAAAGATTTGTGGTACAATTAATTTGATTAATATTGCATGCTGTATAACTCCGACAAAACCATTGAAATCTGTTTTATTGGCACAGGCATTATTTCATAAAAGGTAAATAACTTACAAGTGTGATTTAAAACTATAACAAAGTTGAAGCCCCCCACCCAAACCAAAAATCCTCTGAAAGTCTTTTACAACTTGATAGTCAGCTAAAAAGGTAAAGTACCTTTAACCCATTTATGCCTTGCGTCTAGAAAAAAGGCCTTGGCAAACAGCGTAGACCCAGATTAGACGCCGCATGATGCGGCGTCTCATCAGGGTCGGCGCTGTTTGCTTGAAGGAATGTCCGTAAGAAAAATTCTTAATATAGAAATAAATAAACTAGACATCCCTAATTTTGGAAATAAATTGATCCAATTTAGAAGGATGGGAGAGTCCACTAGGAATAAATGGGTTAATTAATTAGAGAACGGTCCATTAATCAAACCGCCAGCAATTACAAGATTGGTGTAGGTAAACTACTGTCTGAAATTGTTATTACAAGATTGGTGTAGGTAAACTACTGTCTGAAATTGTTATGTCAATAATGATCATAATGAACGCTTTCTAAATCAATTACACCAATAATAGTTTATCAATAACAAAGGCAGTGTTGTGTACAACATTTATAGGATAAAGACCCCGATAAGGTTTCAATGGAAGTTTGTTTTTATTTTCCTATTAATTACAAATTTAGTAGGTTTTAATCTATGTTTACTCTGATAAAAAATCTTTGGGTTAGTTTTTAAATGGTCATTAATCACAATTAACTTGTATATACTCTCTGAAGATTATTGCGCTACTTTAAACAGTTTCAAAGGGCTATTTTAAATATTTTACATTTTACTACCATTAACAGCACTTTGATATTCAAGATTTTAAATGACATATAAACGCCTGACCTTTGAAATCCAGCACTTAGCTTGCCCCCCATAAGGCATAAAACAAATCCAAAAACGAGGCTGACTATGTCAAAGCTGGCATTACCTATTGAGGCATAATACTGTGCAGTAGCTAAAATGTTCAATACAAATTATAAAATAATAAAATGTAGCTTTCTTTGTCGTTAAACAGTATAATTTATAACATTATAACCCATAAAACGTCATTCCTTAGGTAGAGTATCTAACATTCTCTGACCAACAAGTTCGGCAAATCATCTTGATATGGTGTCCGCCTAGCGATCGGGAGGTCATGGGTTCAAACCCCACTGCGAGCGTTTCTTTGATCTCCCCCAAAGACACCAAGTACTGGTTCTAGTCCCAGGAAGACTGGAGAGCATTTATATAAGCCTCCGGCTTTCGATGCAATCGAGCTTAAATAAATAGGTTTAAACTTAAATCATCTTGACATTTCAGAGCTCTTAAAATATGGATTTGGGCTCCTATTATTAGATATCTATCCCCTGAGTGATTTTGGTAATTTTATAGAATTTGAGCCTCACTCTGTGAAAACAGGGCGTAATGCATGTGCGTAATGAGTCATCCCAGATTAGCCTGTGCTGCCCCCACAGGCTATTCAGGGAAAATAATTTCCCGTCTAAACTGGATTTTTACTAATAAGAGACTTTATTAAACAAGTCCTTCTGTAAAAGAGGAAAGTGTTGTACCTGATTAGCCTGTGCAAACTGCCTATAGAAAGTACAAAATATAACAAAGTGCAATAACTCTTAAAATATGGATGCAATAGTAACCGTTCTTGTGTACTGCACTTACCCCCATTGAGATGTACCTACCTATTAAGTTTCAAGTCGACACCTTGACTTTTAGTTTTAGAGATTTTTTAATTTAAATATAACAAGAGATGTGTTTGTCAGAAACACAATGCCCCCTAATGCGCTGCTTTGATTTTTTTTTTATACCTTTGACCTTGAAGGATGACCTTGACCTTTCACCACTCAAAATGTGCAGCTCCGTGAGATACACATGCATGCCAAATATGAAGATGCTATCTTCAATATTGCAAAAGTTATGACAAAACTTTAATATTGGTTAAAGTTTTGGACAGACAGAATGACAGACAGACAGACAGACAGGCCAAAAACAATATACCCCCTTTTTTAAAAAAAGGGGCATAAAATTTACAAAAAGCATGATGTCAAGTTGAAAAAGAGGCATAGCTTATGTAATTTTTAACATGGGATTAAACGAAATTGCACATGCACAATTTCATATCTTAGAAACAAATAACTGAATTAGTTTGCAAGTTGTACGTTGAAAATTGAAAGATAACAAATCAAGACAAGTTTTGGTACATGGGCTGACGGACAGTCAGACGTCCATAGTGATTCCAGTATACCCACTTTACTATGTAATAGGGGTTATAACTACACCAGAATAATTTTACATAAACCTTATGTTTAACACACAAGAAAAAATGCACAAAAATGAATTCTGGAACCCATTTTTCTAAATTCACCATTAAATCCATGAGCATACCATAATATAGTATCAACATTTTTTACTAAAAAAAAATGATTATTTAATTTTATTTCAACTAAATAATTCACAAATTATTATATTGTTTGTTTAATTCTCTGCTGTATTATTTAACACAAATATAATATTTAAGTATCACAACTTTTAAGTCAATTACATCATCTTTGAATCAACATTTGTTCAAACAAAAAACAGTCACACATTGACAAGTGACATGTTGGAAAAAAAACAGCATCAAATAAACCCAATAAAAGCAAGAAGTGCAGATTTGTGAAGCATGTAATGATATCTACAGTAATTTTGACATATATATGTCTTTAGGTTTAATGGTCTGGAAACATATAATAGATGCATATGTGGTAAATTCTTTAAATATGGAAATGTAAATAATAAACCTTTACAATATAATATATTGTAAAGGTTTATGATTTACATTTACATTTTTCAAGAATTTACCACAATTATATATTATATCCCTGCAACTGCTGTTTTAATAGCAACTGACTGTAGACAAAAACTACATTAAAATAGATAAAATAACTACTTTAAAATAATAATATTTGAAAATTATCTTTTAGATTAAAACTTACTTGTTCTTAATGTTAACATTTTATTTTAGACGTCACCACAGTATTTGTTTTTATTTAAGTTTTCAAACAAAGAAATATCTACTGAAGTTACATCTCAGCACTTATTTTGTCTTTTTATTTCAAGCCCCTTACATCAAGGGAAACACTAACTCTTTCAGTGCTGAAACCGAATTTTAAAGGCCTTTGCAAACAGTTTGGATCCAGATGAGATGCCACAGAACGTGGCGTCTCATCAGGATCCAAACTGTTTGCTAATCTGATAGTATTCTTTGAAAAAAAATCAAATAAAATGCTAATTTTAGAAATTCAGCAGACGACATTTTAGCAGACGACAAATTTCCCAGCATGCAAAGGGCTAAGCTATTATAATCCATGTAATAATCCAGTCAATTTGACTCCTTATTGCTAACTGCTGACCCATTTCATTTGAACTCATTTCGCTCTATCTAAACTCAGTATGAAAATTCCTTTGACATCCAGTTTGTATGCAAATACAGGACAGGTGACAAGTACATTTAACAATGAAATCACCTGTAATTTGCCTATAACCGCCACCAAACACACTGCAAGGGCCCTAACATGACAGATACACATATGTTTGCCTATTATCTCCTATCATTACAAGGACCATAATTTCAGATCATTGAAAACAAAGAATGTGACACATTATCGTTATCATACAACAGTGTCTCGAGTTGTGGACTCCGATTTACAAGCTCAGGTCAGTCAGTACTGAAGGAGGCTCAAAGTTGAATGTCTTGCTTATTAAAAAAAAAAAAAAGCAGCCATAATAGGCTTTTACTTCAAAGGATAAACCATGAAAACTAACAAATAATTTATATAAAACGTGCTTTGGGAAAAAGGGGCTTAATGCATGTGCGTAGTCGTCCAAGATTAGCCTGTCCCGTTTATATATTTTTGGTTTAAAGGAATTCCCTTCTTAACAAAAATCCAGTCTCGGTTGAAAGTGTCGTTCCTGATTTGTCAGTGCACATGCTAATCTGGGACGACACTTTACGCACATGCATCATGCCCGGTTTTCCCAGACCGTGGCTCATGTACAATAAAATGTCTTAACCCTTTGAGCACTGGAACCGGATTTTTGAAGGCCTTTGCAAACAGTTTGGATCCAGATGAGACGCCACAGAACGTGGCGTCTCATCAGGATCCAAACTGTTTGCTATTTGGATAGTATTCTTTGAAAACAAATTGAAGAAAATGCTAATTTTAGAAATTTAGCAGACAACATTTTAGCAGACGACAAATTTTCCAGCATGCAAAGGGTTAATTCTAATAAATTATACAAAATATGTGTTTCATCCACCATGGAAAAAAAAGGTACAAATGAGTTCAAAATAAAACATCCGAATTGCAAATATAGCAATATCCTATTCAAAACAGTAGTCAAACATTTCACACAGATAAGTCACATTGTTTTCTACAGAGCAAACAAATGATGAAGCAATTTTTAAAGACAAAATCTACTTGAAACCCCACCTGCTCCCTCCTGAGAGGTTAAACAACACCCCTGTATAGTGGATTGACACCTATGATGCTTTCATGTGATAAGCACACATACCTCCCCTCTCAAATGTCTGCCTGTCCCACACATAAAATGAAGATATTGTCCCAAACTGAACTTTAAATGTTGACACTTTCATGAGCTGATAAGACCAGGTTTGAAGTTCATTCAGAGATTCTTAAAAGCTTTGAGTATTGTGTATTTTGGTTCTCTTTAAAACATAAGCAAGATGTGTTTGTTTGTTGAAATTAACATTGTCCGTGTGTATCATAAATGTGGTGTTTTTTATGCATCTTTAAAACTGATAAGGCCTTTAATGTTTGCACATTTAAAAAACAACTTGGCTATGAATGATCTTCAAAAATAAAATTCTTGCTGTTCAAGTGTTAAACATGATGATACATATTTTTATAATAATTCATAAGCAAATTTATTAATTCAATCATTTAAGTCAAACTCTGGAGGTTCGTTGATCAATATCCACTCTGGAAGCGTTCTCAAAATCTTCTCTAAAGACACAATATGAGTCACGTTCTGAGAAAACTGGGCATAATGCATGTGCGTAAAGTGTTGTCCCAGATTAGGCTGTGCAGTCCGCACAGGCTAATCAGGGACGACACTTTCCGCCTAAACTGGATTTTCGCTAAGAAGAGACATAATTTTAACGAAAAATTCAATTAAAGCGGAAATTGTCATCCCGGACTGCACTGGCTAATCTGGGATGACAATTTACGAACAAGCATTATGCCCAGTTTTCTCAGAACACAACACATATAAGTACTCGTTCTAGCCAGGAAATAGACTTGAGAGTGTCTCAATAAGCCTGAGGCTTTAAATGATGCATATGAGCTATCAAAAATAAGTTTAAAATCAATCACTTTAGTGTATATTTTGCTAAATTGTGTACAGCACTGTGATTACACAAGGAATTCAGTTTCATTACAGAAGTACACAATAAAGTGTGTTTAATCGCTTTAATTACATACACAGACATATTATGAAATAAAACTTATGATTAGCAAAAACATATAATTATAAATTTACAAACCTTGCTAAATATGATTTATCCAGTAATGAATATCTATTTATTCCAAATTTAATAACTTTTCACCACATTTTTTCGCATTCCAAGACCACAGTTAATAACACTTTAATTGCCTTGTATTACATCACACATCATAAATTCCTGAAAGCCAACCTTATCCAATAAAGCAACATAACTACACAAAAGTTATAAAAATGAAATTAATGATGTCATTATGAAATCTTTTGTTTTTCACCGACTCCACAAAAAGGCCTTTAGGGTGCATAGATTAAAATAGAAAAGTTTGCTCCATTAACTGCCCAATCTTTATCATACAAATATCTAACAAAATATCAAAAGTGCCTGCTTTTATTTTCTTTATTTGTAGCCAGAAATCTTTGTTGATGTAACATAATGGCCATCTCACAATGAAATCAAGATTTTCAACTGATAACATTTTGGGGTCACTTTAAGCCATGATTATCTCTGCTAATTGGTGTTATTAACCCCGAAAGGTTGGCTTCTTAAGAAGATTATGTTACTTTTCACTACTGAAAACAGGTAATTTGGTTTCTTATCCTTAAAAGAAAGTCTTATAAAGTCAAGTATATTAATCCTACATTCCACTTGAAATATCATGAAGCACATTATTAACAGACTTGAAATCATTAGTTATTTATTTTTTACACCTAACAAAAATGAAAACATTTTATCTTCATTGTAATTTCGTAGTGATTGTTAAATTTTGTTTGAAGCCAACTGTTTTAATTTGCCTTGAAATTTATCTCCTGATACCGGTAATCAAGATATCCTTGATCAACGTGGTCATCTGAGTCACCACTTGAATCTAATAAAATTTGTAAATCTAAGGTCACAACAAATTATTAAGATTTGCCCCAATTAAAATTTGTTAAATGGAATAAAATGTTGTTTTTTGCCCCTCACAGACTACCCTTCTCGAAAAAGTGCACTAAATGCGCATTTAATGCGCATNAAATGCACTTATTAAAGTGTATTTTGTTAAAAAGCGTATTTTATTTCGAGAAGGGTAATCAGGGACGACACTCCCCTACTAGACTGGATTTTTGTTTTGAAAAGACTTCTTTTGAACCAAAAATTCCATACAAGCAGAAAGTGTTGTCACTGATAAGCCTGTGCGTACTGCACAGGTTAATCTGGGACAACACATTACCCACATGCTTTAAATTGGCGTACCATTTGGGTCAAAAGTCAACAAGACCTTCTAGGTAAAAAGAAAAATGTACTTCGACATACAATATGTACGTCGCAGTACATTTTTTTGTACTTCCACGTACAAAATTGTACTTCGAGGTACAGTTTTTACCGACCCTTGAGTGTTAGCCAATCAGAAGACGCCTTGTAAGAAATGGCGGCCTCCATACTATCATTAGGTTCTGGAAGAAACAACTGTTTGCCAACAATTATAGTCCAATAAACTAATGTCAGTCAAAGAGAACATGAGGAATTATTCTTTATAACGGGAAATTTACTTATCGGTAATGTCATAGTGGTTTTCAATTGAAATAATGCTCTATTTTACGAAATTCCCCTTCGTCCTAAAATTCCCTATCCGACATAGACGAGTGTTTTGACTGGCTGTTCAGAAAATTTGTACGTCAAAGTACAAACATGTACGTTGAAGTACAAATTGTACTTCGACGTACAAATATATACTTTGAAGTGTATTTCATATTTGTACTTCATGGTACAATTTTTGTACCTCGACGTACAATATGTACGTCGAAGTACATTTCTCTTTTTATCTAGTAGGTCTTGTTGACCTTTGACCCAAATGGTACGCCATACTTGAAGCCATAATTTTTCCAAAACGTGGCTCAAATCGTTACGAGGACAGCAGATCTTTCAAGTGTTATAAAGTAAGGGATGATCAGAAGAAGTAACTTGGCCTAAGATTTGTGCTGGGTGCTTTATCTGCTCGAAACATAACTGTCACATATCTTATATAAACAAGATATACTGTAAACATAAGTAAACATTTAAGTAGGGCCAATAATCTAAGAGTAACAAGATTACAATTTATTACAAGCACATGGTTTCTTGTTGAAGGATTACATTACTGTATCAAACCTGTGAAAGTTTTAGAGATAACAACATGGAGATAATGAAATATAACTACATTGTTACATTTAATGTGTGAGACAAGATGCCATTTAATTCATAGTGACAACCTGTATGATGCAAACTTTCACATCAAGTGATGATGTATTAGGCAATCTTTTACTATTTTCAATATTTTGTAATATCAATAATTCAAATTTGTTATATCAATATTAATGATTTTATAACATAAATATCAATATTTATGATTTTATTGATATAAAAAAAAATCAATTTTATAACAAGAATTATAAGAATTGGAAAGCAAATTCTTGATATCAATAAATCATTCTTTTATATCACGAAATTATTCCTAAAAATTGATAGCAAGATAATATTATTGAATTATTTAAATAAACAAGAGCTGTCAACATTGGATGACATATATGCCCCCTTTTTCCAGATTTTTGTAAACCTAAACGCAAAGTGTGACGGAATTTCAGACAGACAGACAGACAGACAGACAGTGCGATCACTATATGCCCATCTTCGGGGGCATAAATATCAATTATCGATATCAAGACATCCAATTCTTGATATCAGCAATTAGGCCCGCTTTATAGATATGAAGAAATAAGTGTTTTTCTGTTAAAATATAGACCATTCAGAAAAAGCTATATATTATAGATAATACTGTATGAGCAGTTAAAGATTAAATAAAACATATCATTTAAATGCAACAACATGGTAAAGGTAGTTTTAAAAAATAATTGTCGTCCGTAGAACTAATGTTATGTTTAATTCTTAATATTTTTAAATGCGACCCGTTGCTGTCTGCCAAACCAAGTCCCTCAGTCCCACGTTATCTCCTTTTTGCAAATTTGGAAAGTCAACAACAGATGGATTTTTTTCAACAAAAATCAAGAGGCCATTGTCTCGGGAACAGGTTGCTTTTAATACGAAATTCAGTGCAAAACTCCCCATTGAATATTAAATTATTATGAGTTGTCTGCCGCTTTTCTTGACTGCCTTAATATTGTTGCTTTTAGGAAAGGCCTTTAGTTATCAAGACATGATTTTCTGATAGCAAGATATTTTTATATTAAGAAAGATCTTCAGAATAAATAATTTGAAAGTGATACCCAAATATAACGAGCGAGTATTTCTTGATATCAAGAATTCATTGATTTAAGAAAACATGACAACAATAAATTATTTTCTGATATCAACCAATAAAAATCTTGATATTAAGAAAAACCTTTTCTTATCAAAGATTCACTTCTTGATATATAAAGGCATTTCTAAACAAGAGGCCCATGAGGGCCTGAATCGCTCTACTGGCTGGAATGTCAATGGAATGGAAAGTCATCATGCAAGGGAATACTGAAAACACAAATCCTTTCATCCTTGCCAAATGAATTATCAGATGGCTTATATTTTATTTAATTTTAAATTTATAATTGCAACCAATTAAACAACCTACTTAAATGCCTCGGACCAATACAAATTCAAGGGGCGATAATTCTGGACTTTTTACTCTGATGTAACCCATTTTCAATAGGGTTTGAGTCCTTATTAATATAAAGACACTGAACAAGTTTGAAAAGAATCGGATGAAAACTGTGGAGTTTATCGCGCAAAGAAGAAAAAGTCTAACGCACGCACGGACGGACGGACGGTCTAATGTAACCCATTTTCAATAGGGTTCGAGTCCTCATGAATATAAAGACACTGTACAAGTTTTAAAAGAATCGGATAAAAACTGTGGAGTTTATGGCGTAAACAAGAAAAAGTCTACACACGCACGGACGGACGGTCTAATGTAACCCATTTTCAATAGGGTTCGAGTCCTCATTAATATAAAGACACTGAACAAGTTTAAAAAGAATCGGATGAAAACTGTGGAGTTTATCGCGTAAACAAACAAAAGTCTAACGGACGCACACACGGACGGACGGACGGACGGTCTGATGTAACCCATTTTCAATAGGGTTCGAGTCCTCATTAATATAAAGACACTGAACAAGTTTGAAAAGAATCGGATGAAAACTGTGGAGTTTATCGCGTAAACAACAAAAAGTCTAACTCACGCACGGACGGACGGACGGACGGACTGATGTAACCCATTTTCAATAGGGTTTGAGTCCTCATGAATATAAAGACACTGAACAAGTTTGAAAAGAATCGGATGAAAACTGTGGAGTTTATCGCGTAAACAAGAAAAAGTCTAACGCACGCACGGACGCACGCAGGGACGGCAGACGGACGGTCTGATGTAACCCATTTTCAATAGGGTTTGAGTCCTCATGAATATAAAGACACTGAACAAGTTTGAAAAGAATCGGATGAAAACTGTGGAGTTTATCGCGTAAACAAGAAAAAGTCTAACGCACGCACGGACGCACGCAGGGACGGCAGACGGACGGTCTGATGTAACCCATTTTCAATAGGGTTCGAGTCCTCATGAATATAAAGACACTGAACAAGTTTGAAAAGAATCGGATGAAAACTGTGGAGTTTATCGCGTAAACAAGAAAAAGTCTAACGCATGCACGGACGCACGCAGGGACGGCAGACGGACGGTCTGATGTAACCCATTTTCAATAGGGTTCGAGTCCTCATGAATATAAAGACACTGAACAAGTTTGAAAAGAATCGGATGAAAACTGTGGAGTTTATCGCGTAAACAAGAAAAAGTCTAACGCACGCACGGACGCACGCACGGACGGCAGACGGACGGTCTGATGTAACCCATTTTCAATAGGGTTCGAGTCCTCATGAATATAAAGACACTGAACAAGTTTGAAAAGAATCGGATGAAAACTGTGGAGTTTATCGCGTAAACAAGAAAAAGTCTAACGCACGCACGGACGCACGCACGGACGGCAGACGGACGGTCTGATGTAACCCATTTTCAATAGGGTTCGAGTCCTCATGAATATAAAGACACTGAACAAGTTTGAAAAGAATCGGATGAAAACTGTGGAGTTTATCGCGTAAACAAGAAAAAGTCTAACGCACGCACGGACGCACGCAGGGACGGCAGACGGACGGTCTGATGTAACCCATTTTCAATAGGGTTCGAGTCCTCATGAATATAAAGCCACTGAACAAGTTTGAAAAGAATCGGATGAAAACTGTGGACTTTATCGCGTAAACAAGAAAAAGTCTAACGGACACAAACACGGACGGACGGACGGACAACGGAAACCACACCATGACATAAGCTCTTCTGGCCTTTGGCCAGTAGAGCTAAAAAAAAAGTAAAATTGTGCCTCAAAATGATGAGTAATGGTTGCGAATTACACTAAGACATCATCACATTGTACAAGATGGAAAATACATTTGTGAGAGAAATTAACAAACACGACATACAATGGATCTTGTGGTCATATTAGTTATATATTTTTTTTAGACGATTATATAAAATTACATTTTTCTTTGCAGGAAATATTCACGTTTAATTATATTATTGCAGGGAACCAGTTTTCCCATCAATGTCAGTTTTCAATTCAATATAAATTTAATTATTAATGTAATTGACTGAAACATGAGAAATATAGTTCTGCATCCATTCTGTTTGTCTAAAATGATTTCCTATGAGAATTAGAATGGACCTAAAAGAGACATTAAAGATGACAAATACCCCCACAATAGCTAAATTCAAACAAGTGCAAAAAGGGAGTATTGATAAAATCAATCTCATAATTTGTTGTTCACTATTTCATATTGATAACACACAAACGAAAAAAAACTTTGAATTGATTTTTTAAAGCAATTGCCTTTGTTCAAAGGCCCATTACTCTGTGACAAATAGTGTGGCATACACATAAGTAATGTCTCGTACTTCTAGATAGTGTAAACAAAACTGATACACAGAAAACTGAGAGAATGGTTCAAGACACAAAGTACGTGTACAAAGATGTGAAAAAAATAATTTCAATAAATGTGGGAATTAAATACTATAAAATTACTTTTAATTATCATGAAAAACAAGTGATGTGTTTGTCAAACAGTGTGCCCCCTTTTGAGCGATTTTGACCCATATATTTGACCTTTGACATTGAAGAATGACCTTGACCTTTCACCACTCAAAATGTGCAGCTCCAAGAGATACACATGCATACCAAATATGATGTAGATATCTTCAATATTGCAAAAGTTATGACCAAAGTTAAAGTTTTGGGACAGAATGACAGACAGACAGGCCAAAAACAATATACCCTCTCTTCTTCGAAGAAGGGGGCATACAAATCTGGTTACAGATCATCTTGTTCCTTTCGTACTTAATTTAATTCATACCACCCTAAGTATTACTTTCAACTCTGATTGTCTTTTTTGGTATATTTCTGTTTAAGATCATATACGAAGATAACTTCTGCTTAATACTACAACAAGTAGTCACCCACGGTTTTGTGGTCTGACTGTACTAACTCAGTAATTATGATTAATGCTGATAATGCATCTATCAATATCCCCATAGAGGTATTTTTTTTTATTATTCATATTTTAACACTTAATTCAGGGTGTTATACCCCTCTCTAAAGCCAGGCATTTTTGTAATAAACAGAAGAATGACATTGTGTGGGAGACTCAAAATTATCCAAGATTTCAATATGACCAGAACAATTATATGTCAACGTCTTTCTTAAATTCCGGTCTATTTAATATGCATCTATTTATTGATTAGTGAATTATTTCAATTTGCACATCTATAAATCAAACTGAAAGAGCTATTCCTATCCCATAAATTAAGCAGAAACTGTTTCAGTGGAAATAAACGCAATATTGATTAATCCTCAGTTTAAAATACCAAACGATAGCACATGTTTCAAATAAATCAAAACTTACAGCATACAAATTATTCATAGGTTTCTATTGATTTACAAAAACATCAAAAGCAATAAAATGCACATTGCTTCACCAGTGTTTACCGATCTTTATTTGCGTGTAATTTATGATGATTACGAAACCAATTTGGTCATGTTCTTTTTAATATTGTCTGCAAGGTTATCAAATGACGGGGATTTGATGATTTTGTACGACCAACTCGGCAGCGCTTATGTAAATTCTACCAGACGACCAACAAATCTTTTACTTTACCCAATATCAACTTAAATATTTGCTGATCTAAATCTGGACCCTCTGATTTCTACAAGGACATGATTGAATTAAAACAACTTTATTCAGATGATTTCTTCAAGCAAATTAAACTACCCAGTATAATGTAGCACTAATTTTGGGTTCATTCAGTCAGAAACATTTCCAGTAAGAAACGTTTTTTGAAAATGTATGCTCTCTTAGTTATGTGTTATACAGTAATATCACAGTATGTAACTGCTAGTAATTATAACACCTGTATAAAACCATGCTTTATTAAAATCAAGATTTTACTCCTTTTTTTATATATTATTTTATTGGCATGAATTTTCAAATTATGGGAAATTTGTGTTAACCCTTTGCATGCTGGGTAATTTGTCGTCTGCTAAAATGTCGTCTGCTGAATTTCTAAAATTAGCATTTTCTTCGATTTTTTTTCTAAGACCACTATCAGAATAGCAAACAGTTTGGATCCTGATGAGACGCCACGTTATGTGGCGTCTCATCTGGATCCAAACTGTTTGCAAAGGCCTTTAAGATCCGGTTCCAGCGCTAAAAGGGTTAACTTGTGTGTGGTTATGTTGACACAATCAACAATATAGCCAATTTACAGGAGCAAGACAAAGTTTTACAGTACATTATGAGCCAATAAACGGTCAGTCTGTTGGTACATGTAGGTCAGCCGCCTACACGCCTGCCTGTCAGCCTGAATGTCTCTATCGAGCCTATTTAAGTTATTTATACAAATTTCCATAAATATTGATACTCCGTTTTGTACTTGTTTCTCTCAAGCTGTTGAAAGCCAGGCTCAATCAGAACTTTTATTAAAACATCTGCTGTTTAGAAGCACAAAAAGCTCAACCATTTCAATGGAAACCTCATCAGCAGTTAACAACCTGTTTATTCCCAATTAAATTCCTTTTCAAACGAGTTTGAGCTTCCTTCACTCACAAATAATTTGGTTCCTTTTTTTATTCAGATCTAATTCACATTCATCGTCAAAATTGGTAAATCAACGCCTATGGTTGTCCCCTTAGCCTTGTTACGTGGGACATTCTACAGCCAATTTTCAAATTAAAAAGATAATGAAATTGAAGATTCAACTTGATTTGCTGTAATTGACTCTTTTCATGTGAAAATATCTGGTATTAACTGCAAATAAAAGGCAAAGAGTCCCAATAAAACACTGAAAACACTGACAAAATCGGTCCCATGTTGCTACCAACACCAAATTATTGTGAAATTCACAACTTAAAATTCTTTTTGACTGAAATAGGAGACTCTTTATAGACTTCCATAAACAGGTACAAACAAAGTGTGACTTCCACAAAGGCAGTCTTTATAATTCTGCACTATAATTATAATTGTCACATGATTTACAATATTTCACATCAGTGTTTCGTGAATATTTCTCAGATCTGTATATTATGTGTACTTGAAATAAAACATACTTCACAGCTTCGGCTGAACGACTGGCCGAGTTTGGGGAAATCAGGTCATAGATGGGTCCATTCAGGGCTCAACAATATAGCGCACCAAATGTAGCACCCAGAATAAGCTGATTAGAAGAATGTTCTACTTCCATCAGCTAATATCAGCTGTCAGAGGCTTCTAACAACATAATTATGGGAATGGTCAATATATGCCAAATTACTATGGAAATGGCCAGCATATGCCAAGTAAATATGGGAATGGACAGTATATGCCAAGTTATTATGGGAATGGACAGTATATGCCAAGTTATTATGGGAATGGTCAGTATATGCCAATTTGTTATGGGAATGGACAGTATATATTACGCCAAGTTATTATGGGAATGGAAGTTTGTGCCAAGTTATTATGGGAATGGACGGTATATGCCAAGTTATTATGGGAATGGACAGTATATGCCAAGTTATTATGGGAATGGCCAGTATATGCCAAATAATTAAGGGAATGACCAGTCCTTAAAAATAAAAAAGAAAATGAATGTTCTGCTTGAAATGTACAAAAATGTACCATTACAAAATTGATTTTTTAACATATTCTGGGGGCCTTTTGTAAAAAAAAATTTTTTTTTCATTAAATATATATATNTTATGGCCCGGACAAGCGGGACAGACAGACCGACCGACTGACCGACCAACCGACAGACAAAGTGACTCCTATATAGCCCCCATTACCTATGGTATTGGGGGTATAATTATACAAAAAATTAGATGTAAATTTTTCTTTGCAGAAAATATTCACTTTTAACTATTGACCTGAAAACTGACATTGATTGGGAAACTGGTTCCCTGCAATAAAAAAAGTTGTCCAATCGATGTCAGTTTTTTGGTCAATATGAATATAATAATTAAAGCAATTGACTAAAACATGAGTAATACAGTTCTGCATCAATTCTGTTAGTCGGAAATGATTTACTATGAGAATTAGAATGGAACTAGAATATTCATTGAAGATGACAAATACCTCCCAAATGCTGACATTTTAAGCAGTTGCAAAACGTAAGCACTGGTAAAATCAATCTTAAACTGGTGATGGTCGCTATTTAACATTCAAAACGAAAAAAACACTTCACATTGATTTTCTTTAAATAAATAAATGTCCTTTGTTCGAAGGCCAATAACTCTGAAACAAATAGTGTGACAGATCATCTTGTTCTTTTGTACTTAAATTTATTTATACCAAATAAATATTACTCTCAATACTGATTGTCTTAAACAATTTAATTACATTTCTTATTAATTTTTATGACAAAAATATGACAGTCAATAAAAGTTCACAAATTACTGTTCAGCACAAAACTTCAACAAGTTATCCTGCAAGGTTTCCTGGACTCATCAGCGAACAGGGTAGCAATTCTGACCAGACTGCGGGCTAGTCTGGACTTACGCTGGCGGCTTATGGCATAAGATCCTTTTTTGCATGATGCTGGTCATATAATTATTAATTCCTATATTGTTCCAGAAATTTCTCATTGAAAACAGTTCTATTTAGCACTTGCACTGGACATTAAACAGGAGATGTCACTACATAAGTTTATTATTTATTCATCAGACGCAAGACAACTTTACATAATTGATTACACTGACCATTGAATCCAATTTTCTGATTGTTCTTACTGAGGAATGAATGATTTATGCTGATAATTCATCTATCAATATCCCCAATAGAGGTATTTTTATTATTTACAATTGAACACTTCTTTCAGTGTCTAATACACCACTCTAAAGACAAGCTTTTTTGTAATAAAATGCACAAGCGGGAAACGCTCAGAGTATCAAATTGCATCAAATTGCGAGGGAGACTCAACATTATCCAAGATTTTATTCTGATCAGACAAATTTCATGTCCACATGTTTTTTTTAAGTCCTGTACATGTTTATACAATATGCATTTATTTATAGGTGAATTATTTCAAATTCTAACACGACACGTGCCAAATTTCATTTAAACAAAGAAGAAAATCGTCTATGGGTTATTCTGCAATAATTATGGGCGGAGCTTATACACTGAAAGCACGCACTGTAACTAAACAAAACATGTCGATACATTTTCCACCAGTGTAATAATCCAGTATTTTATGAATGAAAGTCACGTGAAAAAATACTTTATCGTTGTAGCTGCAACACTCTTGCATTAATTAAAAGTGTACAATGTAAACATGTAAGTTTACAAAAGTTGCTATTGTTCTTATTTAAGCAAACGAGAGAAAAGACACATTTTTTCCCATCCAGTTTGGCTGTTATTGAGGGCGGAGATCTGATCGACAGAACAGCCGAAAGTTAATTTTATGGGCGGAACTTCACATAAAATAGTACATTTACACATGAAGAATAAGATACATTGTATAAATCTTTAGTAAAAACCGTGTTAGAATCGAAATAATTCGTGTACGTTATAGTTTGTTGTTGAATAACCCACACGGCCACAGCCAGAAGTTTAGATGCCTGGTTGCACTTGTGATTTAATCCCTACGCATCTAAACTTCCGGCCATGGCTTATTCAACAACAAACTATAACATACAAGAATTATTTCTTAATTAAATTGACGGATCTATTTTTAACCAACACATTAAGTGGAAACTGTTTCAGTACAAATAATGGCAATATGGACTAAGCATTTGTTCAATATACCAAACAATAGAACATGTTTCAAATAAATCAAAACTTGCAGCATACAAATTATTCATAGGTTTCTATTGATTGACAAAAACATCAAAAGCAATAAAATGCACATTTCTTCACCAGTGTTTACCGATCTTTATTTGCGTGTAATTTATGATGATTACGAAACCAATTTTGGTCATGTTCTTTTAAATATTTTCTGCAAGGTTATCAAATGATGGGGACTTGATGACGTTGTAAGACCTACTCGGCCTTGCTTATCTAAATTCTACCAGACGACCAACAAATCTTTTACATTACCCAATAACAACTTAAATATTTGCTGATCTAAATCTGGAATATCTGACTGTCTACAAGGACATGATTGAATAAAACAACTTTATTCAGATTATTTCTTCCAGCAAATTAAACTACCCATTATAAATGCAGCCCTTATTTTGGGTTCATTCACTAAGAAACATTTTCAAAATTTTTGCTCTCTTAGTCATGTGTTATACAGTTATAATTGACAGTATGAAAATGCTAGTAATTATAACACCTGTATAACACCATGCTTTATTAAAATCAAGATTTTACTCAAATTGACATGAATTTTCAAATTATGGGAAATGTTTGATAACTTGTGCAGACATTCCCAAAAGTATTTGAAGTCCACAGGACATCCAGTCCTGTAGACTTAGATTATTTGCAGGACCGAACTCAGGGATTCATAGGACCGAAACATAAATTTACAAATGTATATTTCCCAATACATTTGGGAAGTTAAGTGTTATGTCGTTCGGCAACAACTCAGGTGCTCCATTAATACTTAGTATTGGTTGTTTTCCTAAGTCGATAAGTTGTATGGTTACATATTTGTTATGTTAATTCCAGGAGTTTCAAATGACCCAAATTTGAAATAAGGAACATTAAGCTGGGAGTCTGGGGCCGCAGGACCCCAAAGGGAAAAAAGAGCAGCCCCAGAGCCCAGCTTATTGTATTTTTTTATAGTCTTTCTAGTTGCAATTTCTGACGAGTACAATGCGAAATATTAGACACCAGACCATCCGTATCACCGCATGTGTATAAAATAACAGTATTGTCATTCTATAAAAAATGGTATAAAGAACATTGAAAATACATTAAAACTGACAAATCATGCTGTATCCGAATAAGACTGTCCGCAAACATCTACGTTTTTTGCACATGAAATAAAATGTGCTTTATGCATATCGTTTGACTGTAGAAATGAAAACAAGTAATCAGTAACCTAGCAAATATGTAACAATATATAATTTGGTTAACATATTGCTTTACAATATGCTTTTGCAGTGCTTTACTTTGCTAATTGATCACTTAAAATTTCAAGATGGCGGACATTTGCACATTTCGTAAGATTTTCGGAAAGGAGCGAAGAGGTTTCATCAGTTACTGTTCCTGTCCTTACCAGCAGCTAACCAATAAGAAATCAATAAATAAAGGACCAGACGAAATCGTTACTGAGCACAAATTTCCAGAAAACCGAGGAAGCTTTTACAATATTCGTCTCAAATGATTGCGCACTTGAACAAATTGTATAAAATAAAACAACTTTTCCTCTTGAATTATTAACCGGACATTCGGACAGGAAACATGGCATTTTCAATCGGACCTGTCTTTTGAAACGTCGGTCAGGTCCGACTGTCCGACACTTTTGGGAATGTCTGCTTGTGTGTGGTTATGTTGACACAATCTACAATATAGCCAATTTACAAGAACAAGACAATATTTAAAAGGACACAATGAGCCAATAAACGATCAGTCTGTTGGTTGGTTGCTCGACCGCCCACACGCCTTCTTGTCTGCCTGAATGTCTCTCTATCTAGCCTATTATAGTTATTGATAATGTGTTCCATAAATATTGATGCTCCATTTTGTACTTGTTACTCTAATTATGATCAAGCTATTGAAAGCTTTTCTATCAGAACTAATTTATTAAAACATCTGCTGTTTAAAAAGCACAATTAAAAGCTAAAAACCATTTCAATGGAAACCTCATCAGCAGTTAACAACCTGTTTTTCCCCAATTAAATTCTGTTTCAAACGAGTTTGAGCTTCCTTCACTCACAAATAATTTATTTTATTTTTTTCTTTCAGATCTAATTCGTTTTCATCGTCAAAATTGGTAAAACTACGCCTATGGTTGTCCGCTAAGCATTGTTAAGTGGGACATTCTACAGCCAATTTTCAAATTAAAAAGATAATGAAATTGAAGATTCAACTTGATTTGCTGTAATTGACTCTTTTCATGTGAAAATATCTGGTATTAACTGCAAATAAAAGGCAAAGAGTCCCAATAAAACATGAAAACACTGACAAAATCAGTCCCATTTTGCTACCAACACCTCATTATTGTGGAATTCACAACATTTAATACTTTTTGACTGAAATAGGAGACTCTCTATAGACCATGATAAACAGGTACTAACAAAGTGTGACTTCCACAAAGGCAATCTTTAGAATTCTGCACCATAATTAAGATTATCACATGATTAACAATATTTCACTACCGTGTTTAATGAATATTTCTCAGATCTGTAAATATGTACTTGGATTACAACATACTTTACAGCAGAGCTTCAGCTGAACAACTGGTAGAGTTCGGGGAAATAAAGTCATAGATGATACAGGGCTCAACAATGTAGTGCACCAAATGTAGAACCCAGAATGAGCTGATAAGAAGTATGTTCTATTTCCATCAGCTTATATCCACTGTCAGAGGCTACTTTGATTAACAACATAATTATGGGAATAGTCAGTGTATGCCAAGTAATTATGAAAATGGTCAGTATATGCCAAATTATTATGAGAATGGTCAGTATCTGCCAAGTAATTATGAGAATGGTCAGTATATGCCAACTTACTATGAGAATGGTCAGTATATGCCAAGTAATTATGACAACGGTCAGTATATGCCAAATTATTATGAGAATGGTCAGTATATGCCAAATTATTATGAGAATGGTCAGTATATGCCAAATTATTATGAAAATGGTCAGTATATGCCAAATTATTATGAGAATGGTCAGTATATGCCAAATTATTATGAGAATGGCCAGTATATGCCAAATTATTATGGGAATGGTCAGTATATGCCAAATTATTATGGGAATGGCCAGTATATGAAAAGTTATTATGGGAATGGCCAGTATATGCCAAGTTATTATAGGAATGGCCAATATATGCCAAGTTATTATGGGAATGGCCAATTTATGCCAAGTGATTATGAGAATGGTCAGTATGTGCCAAGTTATAATGGGAATGGCCAATATATGCCAAGTGATTACGGAAGTGGCCAGTATATGCCAAGTTATTTTGGGAATGGCCAGTATATGCCAAGTTATTATGGGAATGGCCAGTATATGATAAGTTATTATGGGAATGGTCAGTATATGCCAAATTATTATGGGAAAGGTCAGTATAAGCCAAATTATTATGAGAATGGTCAGTATATGCCAAATTATTATGGGAGTGACCAGTATATGATAAGTTATTATGGGAGTGGTCAGTATATGCCAAATTATTATGGGAATGGTCAGTATATGCCAAGTAATTATGAGAATGGGCAGTATATGCCAAATTATTATGGGAGTGACCAGTATATGATAATTTATCATGGGAATGGTCAGTATATGCCAAATTATTATGGGAAAGGTCAGTTTATGCCAAGTGATTATAGGAATGGTCAGTATATGCCAAGTAATTATGGGAATGGTCAGTATATGCCAAATTATTATGGGAATGGTCAGTATATGCCAAATTATTATGGGAATAGGCAGTATATGCCAAGTGATTATGGCAATGGCCAGTATATGCCAAGTAATTATAGGAATGGCCAGTATATGCCAAGTAATTATGGGAATGGCCAGTTTATGCCAAGGAATTATGGGAATGGCCAGTATATTCCAAGTAATTATGGGAATGGCCAGTATATGCCAAGTTATTATGGGAATGGCCAGTATATGCCAAGTTATTATGGGAATCGCCAGTATATACCAAGTAATTATGGGAATGGCCAGTATATGCCAAGTAACT
This sequence comes from Dreissena rostriformis, assembly GCA_007657795.1. NCBI lineage: Eukaryota > Metazoa > Mollusca > Bivalvia > Myida > Dreissenidae > Dreissena > Dreissena rostriformis. Next base: position 262,322 of record VMBQ01000363.1, on the reverse strand, counting down.
ATGGGAAAGGTCAGAATATGATAAGTTATTATGGGAATGACCAGTATATGCCAAGTAATTATGGGAGTGACCAGTATATGCCAAGTTATTAAGGGAATGACCAGTATATGCCAAGTTATTATGGGAGTGACCAGTATATGCCAAGGTATTATGGGAATGGCCAGTATATGATAAGTAATTATGGGAATGACCAGTATATGCTAAGTTGTTATATGAGTGACCAGTATATGCCAAGTAATTATGGGACAGGCCAGTATATGCCAAGTAATTATGGGAATGACCAGTATATGCCAAGTAATTATGGGAATGACCAGTATATTCCAAGTAACTATGGGAATGACCTGTATACACCAAGTAATTATGGGAGTGACCAGTATATGCCAAGTAATTATGGGAGTGACCAGTATATGCCAAGTAATTAAGGGAGTGACCAGTTTATGCCAAGTAACTATGGGAATGGAAAGGCAAGTCCTCAGAATGAAATACAAAGTGTTCTGCTTGAAATCTATTGTACAACAGTGTAACAGTATGAAATTAATCTTTCAATATATTCACTACGTCCTTTTATGTATAGGTATACACAAATATTATTTAATAAATATTCCATAACCCTGTTTGCACAATTACAAACCATATTACCATGCTAAGATAACATCTGCCTGTTTAAAGACACACTTTAAAAGGCATATTTCAAATTATCCAATTTCAATTAAACTGCCTTTTTGGTTTTTAGGTAATTCAATATATGTGTGATAGCATGAATAAGAATGCAATGGTGGTCCTATCCATCACAAAATGTATCATGATTACATAAAATCTGTATGTTCCACTGTGGAAAATGGACAGTCTACAATGTGATGACAAAATTCTTTTCTAAAAATGACACAAACTTGTTGCCCTACAATAAGACCAGTATTAATGGAGTAACATGTTGCCCTTGACAACATCTGGTTGGCGAGCAGTAACTTAAGAACATGGCAATTGCTTTATATAACTGAGTAATTTGTTCATTGATTTTGCAAAACACAAAGCAGCTTTTTGCATATCATGGCACAGTCTGGAGATCACAGATGCTGAAGCTTTAGCTCTTTCAGTGCTGGAACTGAATTTTGAAGGCCTTTGCAAACAGTTTGGATCCAGATGAGACGCAACAGAACGTGGCATCTCATCAGGATCCAAACTGTTTGCTATTCTGATAGTATTCTTTGAAAAAAAATTGAAGAAAATGCTAATTTTAGAAATTCAGCAGACGACATTTTAGCAGATGACAAATTTCCCAGCATGCAAAGGTTTAGTAAGAAGTGCCAAATTGTCAAAAGATATAATGATACAGAACTGCCAGACCTGCTTGAAGAGTATAAATAAATATAGATCCACTATAAATTTTGTTCATTTTTTAAAACAGTTTCACGTCACCTGCAAGTGTCACCCATGAAAATGTCCTTTCACTGAATATGTTTTCAAATAAATTGTTGAATTAGTTACTTTTTATTGTATGCTTATGTAATAAACGTAAGTAACAACAAAAAACCTTTGAGAAAACTGGTAATCTTCATTTCGGTGGCCGGCAAGTTTAAGCAGGTTGTAGGACTTTTATGTCTGACAACTTTTTTGAGCTTTCCAGAAGTCTGTGTTTTGTATTTGTAATTTGATTTGTTCCAACATGCTGTTTTTAGTTCAGAATATCATATACACGCATTCAACAACATACATGCCCATACTTCCTAGTGTAAAATCTTATTTAGTTAAATAACCAAATATTTAATGTAGTGGAACACAATCAGAAAATAGACACATTTAATTTCTATTTCTTTATCTAAAGCAGATGAATGTATTTCAAACTGGTCAAGACATGAATGTAGGTAAAAAAATATGTATATAATTTTCTGTGTTAGATATTACAAATCAAAAATAGGCAATTATATTAACTTAATAACACCAAGATAACGTACCATTTAAATAACTGACGGATGTTAAATTGTAGCTATTAAACACATATATCAATTTTTTTTGTAATCGTTATATGCTTGTGTTTTCATGACAATCAATCACAAACTAGTTCTCCATTATTAATTTGTATACCACAGTCTTATAATACACGTTACAAAGAAACTTCAGTTATCAGTGAAGCCACATTTAAATAGGTTCTTCTTTAATAACAAGATTTTTTTCACTTAAGTTTATGTAATAATAAATTTTATACGATTTAAATTATTTTTTGCATACAGTTTGCATGCAGTCCCTATCATCCAGTATGTATGATCTGTATTGCCCCTAATTAAATTTGAATGTTTACTTCCATTAATTTTTTTCTCACTGATGAAATAAAAAAAATATTCACAATTACCTGAAAACAATAGCTAAATGTACCAACCGAAATTAAAAACTTGTGTTAACTTACCTATTAGTATTAAGGTCCAGATTTTCAGTTTATTGTATTCAAATATTAGAAATCCTCATACAAAAATATGTCGTAAATCCAAATATTTTGAACAAATAGAAACTATCACTTCACACACAAAACACTGAAACCCACAAGTCAGATATAATCCTACACAACTTCTGCTTTCATTCCAAATTTTACTGTTCAACCAAATTTAAGCTGCTTCTTTGTAAACACTTATTTCTGTTAGCATTCAAACCTTTTCACAGTGATTTAATTTTTACAAAGAGATTGTAGTAAAGCCTGCTTTTTATTGTAAATATTCACAAATTCTGTAAACCTGCTTTAATTTGTACACTTTCTTTACATATAAAACATAAGTCGCTCACCAGACTGTATTTATTGTGAAATAATGATTTTTATAAAACACTTCACTCTGTAGTGTGTCTCTTTTATGTTTTCACGCGAAAAGTGTCTTTATTGTCACAAAACCATAAGGAAGAACTTATAATTTAATATTAAGCAATCCTCTTTTCAATCTAAAATACACTTTCTATTAAACAGAAACTATTTATTATTCTAAATATGTACGTGTACACACCAATTATTATATCAGCAGGGTTTAAAATTTATTCCAAAATCTGCTGTTGTTGTCACCAAATCAACTTTCACAAATGACAACACAATTTCAATTTGATACTATCTTATCAGTGGTCAGGGCACAACTGACGTCTGCCACTAACTTTGAGATCATCCCTGATTTGAATCCGTGATCAGGTGAACTATTTCGCAATATCTCTCGACAAAAAATGTTTTTTTTATTGTTCAAAATTTGATTAACTTAAATAATGAATGTAAAAACATTTTTTAGCAGATCAATTATATCACTTAGCTATCCCAACAACACTCTCAGGACATCAGTTTTCTTGAATAGCAAGAGTTATCAATACACAAATAATAATTTCTATTCTCAGGTGATGTTTGCTTTACATTGCAGTGAAATTTGAATGAGACTCTGTGCTGAGTTTTGTTAAGGGGTTGATCCAATAATTTATGAGAATGTCACAGGCATGCCTGTTGTCCAATATTCAATAAGATACATTAAATAAAGCTACCTGAAGCTAGAGATAGACTGGTGCCCCACAGAGTATAAATTTGTTGATAATGAGATTTGAAATGACAAGACTGTTAACCCTTTGAGCGCTGGAACCGGATTTTGAAGGCCTTTGCAAACAGTTTGGATCCAGATGAGACGCCACAGAACGTGGCGTCTCATCAGGATCCAAACTGTTTGCTATTCTGATAGTATTCTTTGAAAAAAAATCAAAGAAAATGCTAATTTTAGAAATTTTGCAGACATTTTAGCAGACGACAAATTTCCCAGCATGCAAAGGGTTAATGAAATGAAATGAGCCTCGCTGTGGGAAAAACAGGGATAAATGCATGTGCATAACGTGTTGTCCCAGATTAGCCTTTGCAGTCTGCACAGGCTAATTTGCGATGACACTTTCCGCCTATAGACTTGATTTTCACTTCGAAGAGACTTCCTTTAAACGATTAATTCCGTAAAAGTGGAAAGTGGCACCCCTGATAAGCCTGTGGAGAATGCACAGGCAAATCAGGAACGGAACTTTAAAAACATGCATTAAGCAACTTTTTCTCAGAGCCAGGCTCAAAACTTAATACAATTGTAAGCATTTCATACAAACACATGCAACATACATGAACTAAAATTAAAGTGATTTATTTCTCCACATACTTCTACAACACAGATGAATAGCTTAACCCTTTGCATGCTGACAAATTTGTCGTCTGCTAAAATTTCTTCTGCTCAATTTCTAAAATTAGCATTTCTTTGATTTTTTTCCAAAGAATACTATCAGAATAGCAAACAGTTTGGATCCTGATGAGACGCTACGTTCTGTGGCGTCTCATCTGGATCCAAACTGTTTGCAAAGGCCTTCAAAATCCGGTTCCAGCGCTCAAAGGGTTAAACAATGAGTGATGTATTTTGACCTTTGACCTGAAAGTATATGATCTTTACTTTAAAATTAGCCCCTGGTACTTGTGCAAGACACACCATATTGCACAGGTTAATATTTGTTGCATTAGTTATTTTTTATTCCATCAATGTGCAGGGGATGTTATCGATGGGAAAAGTTAATTGAAGTGACAAAAAGGGGTGGTTTTTTATCTCAAAGTATTACCAAGAAAAGTATCCCATACATTATTGTCTGCGACACACCATCATATACAGGTTAACATTTGTGCCATATTATTTAACAAGTGATGTGTTTGTGAAACACTATGTCCCCTTTTAAGCGATTTTGACCCATATATTTGACCTTTGACCTTGAAGGATGACCTTGATCTTGACCTTTCACCACTCAAAATGTGCAGCTCCATGAGATACACATGCATGCCAAATATCAATATTGCAAAAGTTATGGCAAAATGTTAAAGTTTGTTCAAACCAACAAACAAACGGACAGGGCAAAAACAATATGTCCCCCAGTAAAGACTGGGGGACATAATAATCCATTAATGCCTGGGGAAGTTACGAAGTGGAAAGCCCCACTTTAACCCTTTGAGCGCTGGAACCGGATTTTGAAGGCCTTTGCAAACAGTTTGGATCCAGATGAGACGCCACAGAACGTGGCGTCTCATCTGGATCCAAACTGTTTGCTATTCTAATAGTATTCTTTGAAAAAAAATCGAAGAAAATGCTAATTTTAGAAATTTAGCAGACAACATTTTAGCAGACGACAAATTTCCCAGCATGCAAAGGGTTAAACCCCCAGTTTGAACATGTACCGAAAATTTGACCTCGGATTTTGCACATGTGACATGACACACTGACTTATTAAGGCAACCATTTGTATTGTTATTGAAACTTTTTGAAAATAGAAGTTAAAGTGTGGAAAAGCACTATTTTTGTTATTTAAGTGCTGAAATATAACTATTGACCTTACTTTGAACTATGACCTTGAAGAAAGCAGTTGTTTTTTGCGCAGGACACACACTCTTATATTGGTGTACATTTGTGCCCTTTTAGATTGAAATCCTTCAATGCATCTGGAAGTTACAGAATTGACAAAGTATTGGAACAGACAGACAAATGGACATACATCAAACAGACAAAAAGTTTTTCAACAAGCCCCCAAAAACCTTCTGGTAGTGGAGCTGGATGGGGGGGGGGGCCTACTAGTGTTGGTGGGGGGATATATCAATTAAACATATCAGGCTGCCAGTCTATGTAGCAGCCCCCATATCAGGTTATACTTGGTATCGGTGACTAGTTAAAGAAAGGAAAGGTGTCAAATTATCTAGCCATGAAAATCAATTTAAGCCCATGAATTTGGAGGCTGTACCCCACCCACTCACATTGATGAGGCAGTGTGACATCCATTGTGTCTTCATTCTTCACGCTGGTGGGACTGAAAATAAACAAAACAAGAATCCATTACTGACTGATTTTGATTTCGAGAGAAACAAAATAAATTTTCAAAGCCAAACTTATACAGAAAGTCTGCTTTTAAAGTTATGAATTAATTATACAAAATTGTTCATGTATATGCATTAATGTCATTAATTCAAAGTCATGAAGGGATATTAAAACATTGCTGGACTTCTAGGGTCCATTTGAAATAAAAGACCCAAAGTATCAATATATTTGGGGAAAATACAACTTATGCAAAATTCTGTCAAATACCAAATTTAGGTATGTGACGACTTACTCGTTGCCCAAACTTGCTTACTTGTTACCATACATGCCAGAATTTTTCAGGTCCAAATCGGGACATTCCATACAAAATTGTCGGGAAATTTGAGCAAAAAGAAGGACACCTAAAACGATCAATCATCATCTTTACTTTAGTCAGTAGTCAGTATATTACTTACAAAAACTCAAATTTTCTGCCCAATTTTGACGATACATGTGTTTCAGAAATTCGTGAACACAGCGTTCTCCATTCTCCAGAAGTAAACAAACTACATAAACTGAATTGTGGGGTTTCCCCGTATGCCTCGATTTGAAATCCAATCGGTACAGGGATATCCGCCTGAACATATGTAAATCGTGTGACGCGTTGTGAGCGCATCGAGCACTTTTCTTATTCAACCAATCGTCAATTAACTCTTAATTTAGATGCAATATGTTACAGATTATGTTCTGAAAATCAGTCGAAAACGAAAGTTAATTTATGTGAAACATCGATGCGTATTGGTCAACATCCAATTTGTTTGATGTACAAAATCAGTGTTTTGACAGGTTTTATAACCTTAGGTGGTATAATACACAGGATAATAGTGTCATTGGCGTTTATTTCTGTATGATACATCTTTCGATAGCAATTAGAGACCCCTATCATTAAAACACCGTGGTGTGATTGCATGATAAAATCAATAATTTGCCGATAAATCGCCGATAAGGTGTCAAAAACAACACTGGTGCACTCGAGTAGAAGAAGCGGGTTGTTAATTGGGGGCAATAAAGGGATTAGTGATGGTAAGTTTTAGCCAGACAGAGCTGGAATAGCGAATTTTATTGGAAACTTATAGACTTTACATCGTTTTTTTACGAATGTCAGGACAAATCGTCTCATATCTGGATGCCGGGACAAAGGGCCCAAAAGCAGGACTGTCCTGCCGCGATCGGGACGTCTGGCATGTATTAAAATGAATACCTGGAAAATTAAAACAAAATCACTGAATTATCGGAAAGGTTTCTGATACCTATTTTAAAACCCCAAAACGGAAACCATGTGTTAATGCACATGACTGAAAAGGTGTATTTATTTAATTATTCCAGAAATCAGCAGAAAAACGTTCGATTTTGAGTGATTTTACCCAAAAAAGCATAGATATGCACGGCTGAGACACTTAAGAAATGGGTTTTCTGGAAGGATATAAAATACCCTTTTCAAATATACAAAAAAAAATCTTGGCCTCAAAACTTGCAATAAACACCCATGGGCTCTCGGACTATATGCTTGTTACTCCAGATTACTAACTCACTCTTACTACTTACATACTCGTTGCCCCAACTTACTTACTTGTTGACCCAACTTACTTACTAGTTGACCCAACTCACTATCTCATTCTGACTACTTACTTACTTGTTGCCCCAACTTACTAACTCATTCTTACTACTTACTTACTCGTTGCCCCAACTAACTTACTTGTTGCCCAAATCTACTTACTCATTCTTACTACTTACTTACTCATTGCCCCAACTCACTTACTCGTAGCCCCAACTTACTAACTAATTTTTACTACTTACTTACCCGTTGCCCCAACTTACTTACTTGTTGGCCTCACTTACTAACTTGTTGCCCCAACTTACTAACTTGTTGCCCCAACTTACTAACTCATGCTTACTATTTACTTACTTGTTGCCCCAACTGACTGACTCGTTGCCACAATTTGCTAACTCATTCTTACTACTAACTTACTCGTTGCCCAAACTTACTGACTTGTTGCCCCAACTTACTAACTCATTCTTACTACTTACTTACTCATTGCCCTAACTTACTAACTTGTTGCCCCAACTTACTTTCTCATTCTTACTACTTATTTACTTGTTGCCCCATCTTACTGACTTGTTGCCTCAACTAACTAACTCATTCTTACTACTTACTTACTTGTTTCCCCAACTTACTGACTTGTTGCCCCAACTTACTAACTCATTCTTACTTTTTATTTACTTGTTGCCCCAACTTACTAACTCGTTACCCCAACTTACTAACTCATTCTTACTACTTACTTACTTGTTGCCCCAACTTACTTATTTGTTGTCCCAACTTACTAACTTTTTGCCCCAACTTACTAACTCGTTGCCCCAACTTACTAACTCATGCTTACTATTTACTTACTCGTTGCCCCAACTGACTGCCTCGTTGCCACAATTTGCTAACTCATTTTTACTATTTACTTACTCGATGCCCCAACTTACTTACTTGTTGCCCCAACTTACATACTCATTCTTACTACTCACTTACTCGTCGCCCAAACTGACTAACTCGTTTCCTCAATTTACTAACTCATTCTTACTACTTACTGACAAGTTGCCACAACTTACTAACTCATTGCCACAACTTACTTACTCATTGCCACAACTTACTTACTCATTGCCACAACTTACTAACTCATTGCCACAACTTACCCATTGTCACAACTTACTTACTAATTGCCACAACTTACTAACTTGTTGCCAGAACTTTCTTACTGGTTGCCACATCTACTTACTTGTTGCCACAATTTACTTACTTGTTGCCACAACTTAGTAACTTGTTGCCACAACCTACTAACTCTTTGCCACAAATTATCAACTCGTTGCCACAAATTACTAACTTGTTGCCACAATGTACAAATTTGTTGCCACAACTTACTTACTCATTGCCACAACTTACTTACTCATTACAACTTACTTACTCATTGCCACAACTTACTAACACATTGCCACAACTTACTACTCATTGCCACATCCAACTTACTCATTGCCACAACTAACTCACTCGTTTCCACAACCTACTAAATTGTTGCCACAACTTACTTACTCATTCCAGCTTCTTACTTACTCCTTGGCACAACAAATTGCTCATTTCAACTACTTACTTACTCGTTGCAACAACTTACTAACTCCTTGCCAATAATTACTAACTTAAGTTATCTTGTTACAACAGGTTATTAAGTCATAGGAACATGTTCCATAACTTGTGGGAACTTATTACGCAGACTGCACAGGCTTATCGAGGACAACACTTTCTGCCTCAACATCATATTCATTCCTTTAAACAAACAAAAAACATACAATCTGAAAGTGTTGTCCCAGGCTAATCTGGGACTACACTTTACGCACATGAGCTAATACCAGTTTTCACAGACCGCGATTCAAATGCATTTCAGTGAATGATACCGGGGTACATGGTTTGTTTATTCTGCTGCACAAAGTTATCAAAATATAATCTCCATTGGGGATTGAACCACTGACATGACAGACCTCTTGTAAGTTCAGAACAGCTTTCAGCATCTTTAATCTTAAAGTATTAGAATAGAGAAAAATCCAATGCACAATGAGCAAGATTTTGCACCCAATCCTTTCATCAAAACATATCTTTAATGTCAGCACAGGGCATACCCATCAATAAATCACCAACCAACCGTCAATATATCTGTGGTAAAAATCTAAATATCCACAGGAGTGAATGAACAATTTTCACGCTTCACATTGACTGTTATAATTTTTTAAGGTATTAAACGCAATTAACATTTTTAAGTACTTACGATTTGGTGAATGTTGGAAATACTTCTACAATCATTATCATATTGAAATATTCAACAGTATTGAAACTAAAACTGTTTTGTACGCACAAGAGGACATTTTGACGAGTTTCATTCAGTATTTGGATTGTGTGACAAGTTGATAATTACTCACAGAAAGGTGAATATCCCTTTGAGCGCTGGAACCAAATTTTGAAGGCCTAGGCAAACAGTTTGGATCCAGATGAGACGCCACAAAACGTGGCGTCTCATCAGGATCCAAACTGTTTGCTATTCCGATAGTATTCTTTGAAAAAAAATGGAAGAAAATACTAATTTTAGAAATTCAGCAGACGACATTTTAGCAGACGACAAATTTCCCAGCATGCAAAGGGTTAACTTACAGAAATCTGCCCAATCCTCAATGAAATATTCACTTCTTGAGGCAAACTCAAATGAATAATTTATTAATATGAAAAATATGCTTTTGACAATACCTTCCAAAATTACCTGTATTAAAAAAGAAAAAAAAAGTATACCTTAACAAATCTTTTAAAATAATTATTAATATTGTTGATCGAAAAAAAAATAATGGAATGTCCTTTTATTTTGCATGGACAGAACTAGTGCTGAGCACCTTTGAACTCTCCCCATCTACAAAATAACTTCAGATATTCCCTTCGAAATGCAGACAGAATATTCAAGGACAGGCTTCATGCATTTGAATTAAATATATTATTATTAACCAAAGAGCGAAAAAGTTGATTTGATCTGAAATGTCCCATTGTTTGGAAAAAAATGCATGACTAATAATGTTCTTCACTTTCTTCACTTACATCAATAACAATAATTTAACTTTTATCCTATTATGAGGTTACTGTTACATTCCACTTAATCATTTTGTATCCATACGTCACATTGGTCCATTTGAAAGTAGTGGCTATTTCTAAGGAGTTTGTTTCCTCTTCTGGTACAAAAGACCTTTTAAGATCACACTCATGCTGTTTGTGGTTATTTCCCATATCTTATGGGTGTCTGTAACATTTTGGTCTGTTTCATTGGGGGCTACGTCCAAAGATGAACCTTTGGGATGCTTTAATCCATTTATGCCTAGTGGACTCTCCCGTCCTTCTTAATTGGATCAATTTATTTCCAAAATTAGGGATGTCTAGTATATTTATTTCTATATTAAGAATATTTCTTACAGAAATTCCTTTAAGCAAACAGCGCAGACCCTGATGAGACGCCGCATCATGCGGCGTCTCATCTGGGTCTACCCTGTTTGCCAAGGCCTTTTTATAGACGCTAGGCATAAATGGATTTATTGAAGTACTATACAGTGCTTCTGTCAAAATCTTACTGCCAAAACCCTGTTTTCTGAGGGTGCTTGCATTAGGGCGAATTTTATTTTTGTAGATAATGTGAGAAGGTACCGGTATCATTTTTATTGCAACTATTGGAAGAGGACAGACCAGATCTATCTTTTAAATGATAAAAGGCTTGCACAATTTGATAGATAGGAAAGGCAAAAAAATGCTTTGAAAGTTGGCAGTTTTATAATGGAACCCTACGGGCATTGAATATGGTGTAAACTGTTACATAATTATGGTCATGATTGGACTTCTGTGATGTTATGGTCATTACCAAAGTCAGTCTCATGCACCCACTCACTGGATTTGGACTTTAGGGACATCAAAGCCTCACGCTTGTGTATTACATAATACTTTCATCACATGTAGATAAACTTACCATCCTGATTTATGCCAGGCTTTTAAAGATTAAAGAACCATAAAGTAATCTTGAAAATGTTTCTCCCAGGTATTGATTTCATTATGACAGGTTTTAAAGTATTACAATCCATGGCTTACTGCATATCATCAACAACTCAGCGCAGAATTATGCTTTAAAGGGTAAAATATGAATACTTTCCACGCTTAAAAGCAATTTTGCACATTGGCGTAAGATATTGACGCAATCAGGCAAGTGCCTTCGGATAAATTCTTTTCAAGGTATTGAATAATGCTTCCTTTAAACATTGTCATCCTCGTAACAGATTTTTGATGATTTTTAAGTGACAATTTTCAAATTACCATTTATCTATGCAAAGGAGATTACATTCAAACCAACGCAAATTAAGCAAATAGGATCCGCATTGATTCCACAATCCCTATCCTTTCATGAAAATCTGAAGAGTTCAAGTTTATTGTAATGGGTGGAAGTCCCATACAAAAGGATAATGATCTACGCAAATTTCATATTTTAGTTTTTAGTGGGGGTTTAGAGAAATCACGTAATTGGCTGAAGATCTAGCTGATTGTGTTTAAAATTTCCTTTAATCATCTTTTCTAAAATAATTACATATCACCAATCGGTGTAAATGTCTTGTCTCACAAAGTTAAAATAGTTAAAAATAATTAAATCTTCTTTAAAGCTTAGAAAACAAAATGAATAAATTAATGTAAGTTCAAATACATGCTGGATATAACTTTACTTGATTTTTCCAAGAGTATGTATCAGACGAGAGACTTGTGTTTTGACATATGACACAAGAGACGGAGCCTCGTGTGTGATGACAAATATCAAATACCACGAGAATTGTAAAAACTCTAGAAATAAAAGTCTGGTGTCCAAATTTTTTGTAAAATATAAAATACTCACTTGGACGCTTCTATTTTTTGCAATTTTTGTGCAAGTTGATGATTAATATATTTGTTAAGATTTTAAACATGTATATAATTAAGTGCATATTTTTCTACAGTGTAAGTATTGTAATTTATCTCTTTTATGAACAATGTTCTTTATTTTTCTACATACTTTGGAATTTGTCAATTAAGGTAAGTCACTTTGAAAATGAATCAGGTCAACAATTTTCTCAGGTATCAGTATTTTACAATCTTGCTTGACCATCAATAAATGAAATTTATCAACTGTCACCACACTTTATTAAAGTCCAAAGTAATTAGAATGGATATAAATCTTGGAGAACAGGTTAAAATTGGAATTGTTATCAAACAAAAATAACAAGTACCCGGAAATTGAATACCTGGCGTTTATAATAAAACATCAAAATGTGACACACATGGAGAACTTTATAACAGTTTCAATTGATTTTACATTGCCAATTGTAAATGACCACTTATCAGGGTTGTATATTGAAAATTCCCAGAGACCGTTCATGGTTGAAAACATAAATGCCATTTATCATACATAACAATTGTGTTTTACCATGTTCTTGTTTCAATTTTTATGTAAAATGTGTGAAGTCCTGCCAGTCCGTTCAAATTTTACAGGAACGATTGTCCAGTAAAACATGTCAGTGCTATTGTCACAAAGATACGCCTGTCTATTGCATAAAGTCTCAATTTGTATTTTTCATTTGAAGAAATGAATTATGACTTTGACCAACACCTAGAGACCTGATTCGTGTGTGCCTTAAGGCCCAGCCTCACTATCACATTTTGCGATGCCGGTGGAGCCCTGGTGCGTGATCCGGGGTCTACCGAGATGAACAGGGGCTCCACCGGGGCTCCTCTGGGGACGTCCGGGATAAACCGAGGACAAGTTGGGCTCCACCTGCAAACTATTAAAATGTTTAATACCTCCAGGATGAACCAGGGCTCCACCGGCTTGTTATGTCACCGGGGCTCTGCCGGGACGCCACCGGCTTTCACCGGGGCTCCAAGGGGAGGCTACCGGCTACGACCGGGACTCGACCGGGGCACTACCGGCTACAACTAGGACTCACCGGGGCATCACCGGGTTAACTGTAGCTCTACCGGGGCTGACCGGGACTCTGCCGGGATGTAAACCGGGACAGTACCGGGGAAGCACCGGGAATATATGTGACGGCGCTAAAAAAAACCAAAAAAACCATCGATCATCCCGGTAGTGCTGGTCGACCGGCTCTACCAAACCGGGATGAACCTGGGCTACACCAGCAATAGTGAGACTTGGGCTTTACTTTTTCGCCATATGCACATAACTATGCTGAAAAGCTATTTTAAAATCCTAGCGATACTTTAGGGTATGTTTTGATCTTTGACACTGAGTTTTGACCTTGACCTAGGGGCATTGGCTGACCTCGCAATACCATGTCAAAAATACCAGTCACAAGGAAAAACTCATGATGTGATAGATTCAGAAAATCAGTCTTAAAACCAGCTCTGATCATACCTTTGACAAAGGTCCTGTTAATTTTCACCTTAAATTGGACCGTCTATCCTGTAAACATTTAGTCAGTTTGGAGACTGACTCCTGTCCACTGCATTCTCTATACTAATGTCGATTTTGGTTATGGGTAACATTCAGTTACACAACCACAATTCTTTCAAGAGCTCTTGGGCTAAATGACTTTAACAGGACTGTAAAATCAATTTGGCAACAATATTACCATTAACTACTTGACCATTTAATTGCACCATTTCACACAAAGGCTGTATCTTTTAACAGCCACCATTTTGCAGTAATTGTGTTTGAATTCCTGCAGTTTTAATGGTCACTTCATGAGCGTTTTAAGAACAGATCAACATAAACTTGCTCCCCTGGGTACAATTACATGATTATTGTATAAGGTAATGAAAGCAATAACCTTTTAAGTGCAGAATGATATTAAGCAAATTCCTATCTTCTTGCTCTAAACAGGATTTATAGATGGTATTTGTCGGATGTAATTTCTTCCACAAGTTACTGCTTGAAACTTAATTTAACATTATTAAGACTGATGGGAATTTTGATTATTTTAAAATAAAACGATTTGATCATAATTTGTGAAGCCTTATTAACAAATTCTGATTTGAGCACCTGTTCTATTAACCCTTTGCATGCTGGGAAATTTGTCGTCTGCTAAAATGTCGTCTGCTAAATTTCTAAAATCATCATTTTCTTCACTTTTTTTCAAAGAATACTATCAGAATAGCAAACAGTTTGGATCCTGATGAGACGCCACGTTCTGTGGCGTCTCATCTGGATCCAAACTGTTTGCAAAGGCCTTCAAAATCCGGTTCCAGCGCTCAAAGGGTTAATGAGCCTCGCTCTGGGGAAACTGGAAACTTGCATCTGTGTAAAGTGTCGTCCCAGATTAGCATTTGGAGAATAAAATTGTACCTAAACATACCAAAACTTATGAGATCTTTTAAGAAGTCAGTTTACATTAAAGTGCCTTCTAAATTTGAAATTAAATACCGGTAAATTGTATGAAAAATCTGTTTTAACATAAAAGAACTTGCATGTAATCTTAAATGCATTGTAAAGGAATGTTAACATGATGGAGATAATATTTGCTGTTATCCGAAACTCCTTTCATAAACGTGACTGCTCCATTTGAATACAAATATTTGCATAAATAATGGATGAAAAAGAAGGTGTGCAAATAAACATATTTTACTGAACATTATATACAAGTGATAATATGAAAAAGCATTTGTCTAAATTTTTACTTTAACTCTATTCATAGTCTTTACCATATGTGTTTAGACTATCAATGCATGCAAAGTATAAGTAGTCATACCGCACATAAAAGACGAAAAGTGATTATATGAGGGTGTTTCAGAAGTTCATGGATTTTCTTCATACCTCATTAGTTGTTGGCAAAAGTCAGTGAAATTTACATATTATAAAAAAAAGTTATCGCAGACTTTATATTAAAGGGGCCGTCCAACAGATTTTGGCATGTACTGAAGCTTGTCATTTAATGCTGTTAATGCTTTATATTGATGAATTTAAACATTTGAACTAAAAATCTCCAGTAAAAAAAAACAAGAATACAATTTAAAAATTTTAAAAAAGTAACCCTCAACAGGGCTCTAACCACTGACCCCTGGATTCCTGGAGTAAAAAGCTACCCGCTAAGACCACTCGACCATCCACATTCATTTTTATAGCGGATGTATTTTTTAGCTATATAAGCAATCCTTGTAGTTTCCCAAAATATTGTTTCGCGTTGTGCAGCGCTTTATCTGTTGGACAGTCCCTTTAAAGCTTAAAATGCATGAATTACGTAAAGAACAATTGAAACGCGTTGCCATAAAGACCTCAGTAACGACATGCGGCGCACATGTATATTTTATTATAAGTATGTGCGTTAAGCGCATGTATTTGGTTTAAATGTTGTTCATAAACAGAATTTATGGCAAATTTCACGTGACATCAACGTCACATATCTACATCACACATAGTTGAATATTCAAAGTTGTTTACATCATTCTCAGCTGTAACACCACAAAGGTAAAAACGACAGTAGTTAACGTAACGAAATCATGACGTCAGTTGACAACTTTGAACTACGCACGGTGATTAAGTTTTGTCACTCATTGGGCTACACACCAAACAAAACGTTTACAGATGTTGAAAAGTTGAAACAATTCAACTGTTCAAGATCGTTGGTATTCAAATGGCATGAGAGATTTAGAAAGAGACGGGAATCTGTAGAAGATGATGACTGACCGATGGTAGGCCAGCGCAAGTTAAAACAAACCATGACGGACAAAGTTAGAGACTTGATTAAAACAGATAGGCGTTTAGTGGTGCAATATTTCGCGGAAGAGCTTGGAATTTGCACTAAAACTGTTTACAGAATACTTACTGAGGATTTCAAAATGCGCAAGGTTAGTGCTCGATGGGTTCCAAAACTTCTCTCTCAAGAAGAATTAGTGAAACGCATAAAGTGCTCAGAGGAGTTTTTGAGAAGAAACCATGAAGAAAGAGAGCGCTTTTTTGACCATATCTTCACACTTGATAAGACGTGGTTATGGCACTATGATCCCGAGACAAAAGCACAATCCTCAGTGTGGAAAATAGAAGCAAGTCCTCTGCTGAGGAAAGCCCATGTCATGAAGTCTGGTGGAAAACATATGTTTATCTACTTCATGGATAGACGTGGAATGCTGCTCATCCACCAGGTGTCCGATGGTCAGATGATAATCGCTACATATTATCAAAAGGTAATGAACATTTTGTTATTTAATATGTTTTGTTATTTTGACAATTTTGTTATTACTTTAAAACATATGAATTCGAAATCGAAGTGAAAATAATTACAATACAAACAAGTGATGTGTTTGTGAAACACTATGCCCTCTTTTGAGTGATTTTGACCCATATATTTGACCTTTGACCTTGAAGGATGACCTTGACCATGACCTTTCACCACTCAAAATGTGCAGCTCCATGAGGTACACATGAATGCCAAACATCAAGTTGATATCTTCAATATTGCAAAAGTTATGGCCAATTTTAAAGTTTGTGCAAACAAACCAACAAACAAACCAACAAACAAACAGACAGGGTAAATTCTTCAATTTGCCTACTGCAGGTACTCCGGGGGGATTTAATGAATGCTCTAAGGAAAAAAAGACCTACAATTGATGGCTCGGCCGTCATACTACACTGGACTATACTACACTGCACCTGTGCATAGGGCCCAGTCAACGGAACTTGAGATAGATGTAATAGGGTTTCAGCGCCTCAGTCAACCTCCTTACAGCCCAGATTTGACCTCTATGTCTTCCCGGAAGTGAAATCACAGTTACGCGGTATTCGCTTTGCAAGTAAACAGGAACTTACAGTTGCAGCACAGAGAATCGTGTCGTCTCTTGACGCTGACTGGTATAGAAACACTTTTGACAAGTGAATTTCCCGACACATAAAGTGCATTGGAGGTGATTATGTGGAAAAGGTTTGACAATTATTAACTATTAACGTCATTGACGTTGAACAGAAACGTTAAGCGTGTGCCGGCTTGCGCATTGTGCATATGTTTAAATATCTGTAATATGTTTATTGTTGTATGTATTTTCATGATATTTGGAGAGTAGATCTGGAAAGAATGAAATATTTGAATCATACAATTTGTCTATCCATTTATGTTACGGAATGAAAGTTATAGCGAAAATCCACAAACTTCTGGAACAACCCTCGTATTTGGAGCTTATTTTACCTGGTTAACATGAAATTATATGTGCATTGTTTACTTTTTATTCAAAGTAATTTACCTTTTCCAAGGTTGACCATGGTCAACTTGTTTTGTGTGTGTGTGTGTACTTTCTAGGATATCCTTTTTTTCAATACTGAAAGTGGTCAATATTTGTGATCAAATATATTATCGCGCTGCAAAAATGACCATTGTCCTCTTGTAGATGATCATGTCTAGACCCTGGTCAGCAATTTTCAAAACAAAACCTGATCTCGGTCAGAACAATTATTTCTGAAGCATATTCTGACCATGGTCAAATCTGACTTGGCTCTGATTTGAATATAAAACACTTTTGCTTTTGTGATGAATTCAACCAGGACCATTCATTGTCATTAAAGGTACACAACAAAACCAGATCAAGGTCAAAACATAGCTTAATCGTAGTTGCATAATATGGTCAATAGATCTAAAAGTCATTTTGATCTAATTCAAGATCCCAATCATTGAAAAGGATACATTATATACCTTTCAGAAACTTGAAGTTTATTCATTCAAAGTATAGCTATTACCGGTAATGTTGGGCGTAAAATTTCTTACCCACTCCAGACTGAGTTGTTGACATCCAAGGATGCATTACTTAGGTGTGTTTCAGATTTCATATTTAAAGTCAGACATTTCTTAATTTAAAATTGTAAATACCTTGCTGTATGATAGATAACACATGATAATGTGAAAAGTGTGCATTGTTTTTATTTTATTTGAAGAAATAAGAATGATCTTTATAACCAAAAGATGACCTGTAGAACTCATGTGTCAGCCGAATTCAATGTATGCAATTGTTAGAGATTTTTAAATATTAATGACAAGACATGGACCTTTGGGATCTTCCTTTTCTCATACTTAATAACCAAGTTTGGAGAGTTCTATGGATAATGTGTGGAAACCTTTGAAATATTACAAACCCCTCTGACAGTTATCTGTGATTGGTTGACATCAAAACCAATTGCTTCTTTTCCTTCTGCCTTATTATAACACACATACTAATTTTGATGATTGTAGGTCAAACATTTCTCCATCCTGTTTTCATGTTACAAGCTCCTGTTATCTTGACATCATCACCAAGTTTAGGTATCTTTCTATCCTCTCAAGAAATAAAAATACCAATTTAAATGATCATAAGTCAAAACATGATCTTGGACTCAACATTTCATGTTAGAAACCCATGTGACTTAAGCTTGATAGCTGTTGATGAGGTCACACCATCATTTGAGCCTCCTTCTGTGAAACTTGGCTGATTGCATGTGCTAACCCTTTGCATGCTGGGAAATTTGTCGTCTGCTAAAATGTCGTCTGCTGAATTGCTAAAATTAGCATTTTCTTCAAAAAAAAATTCAAAGAATACTATCAAAATAGCAAACAGTTTGGATCCTGATGAGACGCCACGTTTTGTGGCGTGATGAGACGCCACGTTCTGTGGCGTCTCATCTGGATCCAAACTGTTTGCAAAGGCCTTCAAAATCCGGTTCCAGCGCTCAAAGGGTTAAAGTGTTGACCCAGATTAGCCTTTGCATTTCACAGAGGCTTTGAATCATGGATGACTAATGACTTTCCGGCTTTATGGTATTTTTCGTTTTAGTGAAGTTTCTTCCTAGCGAAAATCCAGTTAAGCCGGAAAGCGTCACTCCTTAATTGCCTGTGCATTTGTTTTTGCTACAAGCTCCAAATCCACCATTTGTTCATGAGCTTCATAATACAAACAGAAAATCTATTTCAAGAACCCTGTACAGTGTACAGTCATAATTATATAATCCATTTCAAAAATGATTTCAACAAAAAATTAAACATTGAAGAAACTGACAAATTATTCTCTTTTTAAAATTTATTATCATGATAGATCACATGCAGTGAGAATAATTTGGTCTAATTGACCAAATTATCTATCCAAGCATTGGCCTTTTGAACAAAGTGGCACTTACTGTTAGAAATAGAGGACTGAATGTCAACACAGATTATTTGAGTAACCACATTTGTCATGATATGGTCCCATTTTTATGAAACTTATCTTGCCATCTATCCTTTATCATTAAGCAAACTTTTTATTTAATAAATCTCCATTTATGTCAAACATTAAACATTTGCCAATTCTGAAACCTTATTTATGTACAAGTTTGTTTCTCAAATTTCGAAAATGTTTTCATTGGATTTTTTTTCAGAAACAAGTCAACATTTGTTACAGTAAGATATGCTAAATGCTCAAGTGCATAAGGCAGACATATTTACAATATTTACTTCTGATTACTTTCCCTGTAATATTGGCACAAAACAAGGGGAGGTAAGTAGCCCAACTATATTTGCACTTTTTATAAACAGCAACAAATTCACATAATTGATGCTTTTTGTCAAAATTCAGGAATGGAACTGAACTGATAAAACGGAGATTATAGTCTTCCGTAATGGCGGCGGCCTTAAATATTACAAGTCATGGAGGTATCGTGGATTGCCAATTAATGTTGTACCTTTTTACAAATACATGGGTGTTTATTTTACTCCTACTGTGTCCTGGTCCTCCACACATAATAAATTATCTATTCAGGCCTAAAAGTCAATATGGTCAATTAATCAATATCAAAAATCTTTTGGATATTTCCCTATTAATGAGTATTTTAAATTATTTGATATTCTTGTTAAACCAGTATTATGCTATGCCTCACAGGTATGGGGTTATTGCTATGTAAATACTATTGAAACTGTACATAATGATTTTTGTAAAAGCTTATCTTTGTGTTAATAAAACAACTAATAACTCGGTTGCTCTGGGAGAATGTGGCAGGCTACCACTTTGATTCAAGATGATTCGTCAACAAATTTTAACACGGTCACACGATTTCCCGGTGCCGCCCCGGTTGAAGATGGTCTACAACCTGGCAGAGTCCCGGTCAACCCCTTTATATGAATATCATTATTATTATTATTATCTTAGATAAAGAACCACAACAAGTTCAATTGTGATATTGATACCAGTAAGAGTTGATTCCCCTATTTAAATTATTACAGTTAGTTTTTTGGTCCTACACTCGTTAACACGTTTAGTTATCCATAAAAACAATTCTAAAACATAAGTGTATTGGATTGTATAAAATTGTATTTGAATTAGTAAAGTAATGGATAAAGCGTTAACCCAGCCATTGAGTGACCCGTGTTTGATAATTAAATGGAAGCGTTCTCACGGTTACTTCCAAAGACAAGTACTAGTTTTACCTAGTGAACCAACTCAAGAGTATGTATATAATCATTAAGCTGACAGTGCAGTTGAGGTAAAAAAAAATAACTCATCAACCATTTTACCGAAGTTTGCGTTAATTGTTTATGAAAGCTAACACAACTTGGATATCATACCCCCTTCAGTGCATCTTATTGCAGCCAAGAGACCATGTCTAGCGTCACGTGTCTGTATCCCTCACAACAGGTTAGATCTTCCTCATCATACATATTATCAAGTGCAAGCAGGGTAATGGTGCTAATTTAAGTCGTTGACAAATTTATTGCTGAAATTAAAAATAAGCAAGACGGCTACTGCTCAAAATATTGACGCTGCAGCTGTCACGCCTGCGGCTATGGTTCCAACGCCTGTGACCAGCAAGAAAACTGTGTTGATGTGTAATTTATAATCGATACCAGTTCGTTTCCCTCCGTATACAGTATCCAAATCTTCGCCAATAGTGTTATTATATTCTGTAGATTATTTTAAGTGTGACTATACATTTCTTTAATCTAAGCTACAATCTGCCAATCTGTATTTAAGTTAATGTAGCAAATACAGGGGCGTAGATAACCTCCAAACATTGGGGAGGCGGTCCAGTTTCTGTACTGGGAACATAAAGGGGTTCGTTTGAGAGGGTTGTCCTCTCCCGTTGTTCCGATTTTTCTTACAA
This sequence comes from Dreissena rostriformis, assembly GCA_007657795.1. NCBI lineage: Eukaryota > Metazoa > Mollusca > Bivalvia > Myida > Dreissenidae > Dreissena > Dreissena rostriformis. Next base: position 240,838 of record VMBQ01000363.1, on the reverse strand, counting down.
TTACAATTAATATGGTGCTTTTTGGCGGAACATTCATGTTGATATAAATGCTCGTTTTTCGTCTCACTCCCAGTTTGTCATAAAATCAGTTTGTCCAATGCCGCCGCCGACGACCCAGAAATCTCTATAGTTATTTTTTTCTTTCCAAAAACTTGTGCTAATTAAAACATAAAATTAAGTAAATGTTTATGTATTTTAATGACAGAGTTTAACAAGTGATATGATAAATAATAACATTAACATAACATTCACAACACTAACATTTTATTATTGATGGACATGTTTAACACCTGAAATGGGAAGACTGTTATAAATAACCACATGAAAATACACAATTCTGTCTGGATATCAGGGGCGACACGCGGGGAGAGAGCTGTCTGTCTCCCCGTGGTGTTGTAGCAGCTGCATAAAGTTTCCCTCATCGTCGTCATGCCCACGTAGCACGATGCCCTGGCGTGCGAGGAACCGTATGCTGCGTAGGATTTGCAGCAGCTGCTTCCCGTTGTTGGCCTTCCCCTAAGCGTGCCCCGCTGACAGCGTCTCTCCCACGTCACGCGTAGTGGCGAGAAGCGTCACCAGTCGCTCAACCGCCTCCTTGTAGCACTCGCTGCCGACGTGCTTCCGGAACTTCACGGGACACGCTTTCCATTTGGAGAAGCCATCACTGATAAAGCTGCTGTCCACCTTCATGTTGCTTCATGTTGCTGATCTTGCCCGTCTTCTTGGCCATGCAGAGATGGCAGAATGCAAGGTTCCGGCTCTGAAAAGAATAACATTGTAATAAATTTTGTGTTAAATATTAACGATAATAATAAAAAAAAAACATTATTAAGCAACAATTCAAGTATTATTTGTATGTTGTGTTTTTTTCTAAATTTTGTTGGTATTTAGATCTACGTTAGGTTCATAAAAGATAAGAACGATCGCAAATTAAAATTAAATACTAATATACATACCTCACCGTAGTGGAGCATGTAAAGAATCAAACCAACTAGATTGCAATGAACGCTGTTCTGGTTTTTTCTTCCCGAATGTACGCTTAGGAAAAGCAAAATTTTCAGGCTGATTAGGAATACTCATTTTGAACATTAAACAATTACATATATGATATTGTTTCAATGATTTCTAATCAAATAATAACTGTTATACTAAGAGAACAGAAATATTTTCAATCAAATTAATGTTTTTCACGCGTATATTTACTCAAAATTGTTTCAAGTGGCAGTTACCTTTGAATTAAAAAGATCAATTAAAATTAAAAGAATCAAAACATCAACAGTACAATTACAGAAAAGAACAATAAAACAATTAACGCAATGACATTTACCCGGGCCCCTGGTTTATGACAACTAACAAGGGATATTGGCACATCACTATTGGCAACATCGGAGCAGACGGAGAGGGGACACATGGCTTCTGCACTGACGGCGCGTGATTACAAAAATACTGGTTTTTGGGCGGCCATTTTTGGGGGATTTTATGTTCTATTTATATAACGAGGACTAGCCGAAATATTGGGTAAGCGGCAGCCTCCCCTGCCTCCCCATTACCTACGCCCCTGAAATATGATCTAATATAAATAAAAGTTATTCCAAACTAAACAGTAAATTAAGTGATTATTATTAAATTAAGCAAAAAATTATTCAAAACTCAACCTGGAATACCAAGCAAAGTTTTGAGTCGTCACAAACAACAGGGTTGATAAGTGAAATCAAACAACTAGTTGTGTACACCTTACAACAAATCTGTCCCGAAGTGGTTTCATTCATAGCATCAGAAACCCAAATTATTGTTAGTAGGTGTAATTTCATCTGCTGAATCCACTTTTTTGTCTCTCACATGCAGGGGGGCATGCGTATACGGGAGCTTACCGCGTTTAAGTGAGGTTACGGGAGCAAAACTTCAAAGATGGCGTCGTTTTCGTGTTTTTCGTGAATGAGTAGCGGATATTTTCACCCGGTAAGCCAATTTATATTTATATTTCTTTTAAATGAATACGCCCTTTCGGCTCTACGGTGTTTGTGCTCCCCTCGGTTTTTTGTTTCAATGCCGTAGACGTCGGAATAAAAAAGTTATTGAAGCAAAACCGGCGACAAATTTGTTGTTTAATTTCTTGACCTTCGAGATGTTGGATGTTCGAATATCATTTTCTCTCAAAATAAACGGTATTTGTGCATGTTAACAGTAAACTATAACATAAATCACGATTATTTAATTATTTCGACGCGTTTGTATGTCTATAAATTCATTTAATACCGAATTATAACGGTTTAACCCCCATTTTGGGAACTAACTTCCTTTTAAGCCCATTTTGGGACCTAACTTCCAAATGACAAACAGCTCTTTCATATGTGAAAGAGATTGACACGAAATACCTACCCATCTTTAATAAAGTTTATATGTGTACTTCAATACTATAGTTTTATAGCATTTTATGTGGTGCAATTTAAGTGTTTTCTTAATCATTTTACTGTAGAATTATAAAAAATGCTGTGCATAAAACCTGCCAATCAACTGAATCAATTCACCTATTTTAAAGAAGATGGGTTGTGGGGTGGCTGATGTAAGAGTTAATAGAATGTTTATCAGCCCTTTCAATAATATTTTAATTAATTACATGTGTTTTATGACATGTCGACCTCATTCTGATATGAACTTTTCTTTAACCATTCTTTTACTGTCTTTTCAGATGATGAAGGTTAAGGGCGAAAATAAGTGCATCTTTCGTTGCAGTATATGTAATTACGAATTTAAAATTAGCGGAGGACTGAGATACCATGCCACGTTCATCGACCACATGAGTTTAAATGTAGAATATGCAAGAAAGAGTCCTTCAACAGAACCGGACTAAAACAGCAAATAAAACGAACGAACCAAACAAACAAATGTACAGCTGATGTATTTAGTGTTTTTTTTTCTACATAGACAAGTCTGACATATAATTGCTATGAGTGCTACTTAATTACACGTTGTGTTCAGTATATGTCATAATGCTAGTTTCTCACGTTTTTTATGCAAATAAACCATTATCTGTGTGTCGTCATTTCTTCCTACGACGTCTCTGCATACATTTTCAATTGTATTCAGCACTTACATACATGATAAAAAAAGATTTGGATTGGAATAAATTCGTTATGCATTTGACATATAAACATAACTTAAGATTAGAAGACAATATAAGGAACAAGCGAAATAATCTATCTTAGTGAACCAATACTTTATTTCCTCAATACAACAGTCTTAAATAATATGTATTCATATAGATATAAAAGAGAAAAAAATACATGTATATATTGATCACTTCTACTGAAATCATATCGTGTATTGCATTTGCACAAATCTTTCTATCCACTACAAATTCACTTTTTGCGATTATAATATAGTGACCAACTCAGAACTGGTTTAAAAGAAGGTCGTCCAAAATGTGTCACATCAAAGTCACATACATGTATCAGTATCGTTATGGTAAAACGCGTCAAATGTCATTGTATTAAATAAACAATTAATAGTTAAGTTTGCATAAAAAAACATCCACCGATATGCATCTTCTAAGCAGGTGTCAGGCATTCCAAATCGCTCCATGTATTCCGAATCGCAATAATGGTAGTATATGGTTTCAGCAACCTTATAATGGTATCGAACCGGCTTTACCCTTTTCTGTTTTTCATTACACTTTTATTGCACGTATATGTGATTGTTTTGTGTGTTTAACTGGCGTGGTACTTCGACGTTATCTTTTTTTGTTTGATTGGTGGGTTTTCATGTACCTTTCGCTTTCTAGAGCGGTACATACTTCGTTACGCCGTCTTTTTTAATCTTGGCATCCTCAACAGCTATACCTGGCGTCTTGATATCTGGAAATAGTAAGCATAGTATTCCGTTTAGTAAGCATAGTATTCCGTTTGAGGCATATTCAAACATAAGTATGTTCATATGTGTTAAAATAAACAGGTAATACTTACACTGTGTTAATAATACCGTCGAATGTCTTATATTACACACACTAAATGTTACCGTTAAGTATGTGAGAAAACATATAAAAATAACAATTAATAATATAACAATTAATAAAAATATTAAAAAATGATAACTCTTGATTTCCTCAAGTGATAATGTTTTCCAAAACATTCGCTTCAATGCGGAACTCATTCATGACAGTTATTTCGCATAAAACCTTCTAACATAGGAAAAAGCTATTTATCATTTGGAAGTCAGGTCCCAAAATGGGCTTAAAAGGAAGTTAGTTCCCAAAATGGGGGTTAAACCGTTATAATTCGGTATTAAATGAATTAATAGACATACAAACGCGTCGAGATAATTAAATAATCGTGATTTATGTTATAGTTTACTGTAAACATGCACAAATACTGTTTATTTTGAGAGAAAATGATATTCGAACATCCAACATCTCGAAGGTCAAGAAATTAAACAACAAATTTGTCGCCGGTTTTGCTTCAATAACTTTTTTATTCCGACGTCTACGGCATTGAAACAAAAAACCGAGGGGAGCACAAACACCGTAGAGCCGAAAGGGCGTATTCATTTAAAAGAAATATAAATATAAACTGGCTTACCGGGTGAAAATATCCGCTACTCCTTCACGAAAAACACGAAAACGACGCCATCTTTGAAGTTTTGCTCCCGTAACCTCACTTAAACGCGGTAAGCTCCCGTATACGCATGCCCCCCTGACATGGTGCCTTTAATTTAGAGTTTTAAACAGTAACATGAGCTACCTAAAACAAAAGCTAATGAACGACATGGTCCAGACTAATGGAACACATACAGGAATACTATTTATTTCAGGAGGAGTACACTCGTACTTACCACGATGTCGAATGTCGATGCAGACCATTCGTGAGTTCGTACTGCCTTGATTCTTACCGATGTTTACAAACTTCAATATGCACGTGTTTTAGCTGGCGCGCGCAGCGTTCTTTGCGATGACGTCGTCTCGGTTAACCAATCGCAGCGTTGAAAGCACTGTCGAATATATGGTTAATCGAACAGCACGAATTCCACTCGAAAACGTGTTAGGTACCAAGACTGTTAACCACGTGTGTAACAGCACCCCATGATCTCGATCTTTTGTATACTATTGATTTTCTGCCGCATATTCGCACTGTACTGTCTTCAGCATTCGAATTCGACGCTGGCTAAAACGCATACTAGAAAACGAATACGATATTAACCAAGAAGGAAAACGCAGACGTACTTCTGGTTTCATCAAAAATTGATTTAAATCTTTATTTTAACATCGGTATGTTGTCATACACTTGTAGATCTTATTTGTTATTGAAAAATGTAAGCATTTATTATCGATCTTACCGATAGTTTTGAAGAAAGAAAAAAAAAACGGGTTAAACAAGTTTACAGGTCCGCATGTTATGTTACACTGGTGTAATGCGTCGTGTTTTTTGTGTTGGAATTACGCATAAAATTAAAAAAATAGAAGACATACATTTTTTTATTTTTTTTTTATAATATTTATTCAAAGAAACATATTGGATACATAAATTAAAAACTATGATTCCTAACGGTCTAAATAAAAAACTGCTTTATGACATATAGAACATAAACATAATTTACATATACATTTGATGTTTGTCTTTAACTATGTTTTTTATAATGTGTTTTTATATAAAATGACACGTTTGTCAAATCTTAAATAATATCTACTTTAACCTAATATTCATTATGTTAACGTTTAAAACATCGGGCCTTATTGATTAGGCGAACATTCATAAATGAATTATTAGTCTGTAAATTGGCAAATAAATAATTATATAATTATATTTTTGTTTTGTTACAGAACAGAACACATTTTTTTTTTACATCTCAGTAAGAGGAACAATATATTTTTAGTTATACAATATTTCAATGGACATGCGCTTCGCGGTTAACGGCGTACCGTCAAAATACAAGTGCAAGAAACAAAAACAAAAAGACAAAAAAATCACACAAAAAACAAAACACAAAAAAAACAATGGTAAGTGGGATAATGCAAGGAATAGAATAGCGTTGTATTTTCTAACTCGTATTAATGATGGGAAGTATTACAAAAAAAACTATACAATTTACATTACAATTTACAATTCAATTCACAATACAATCCACAATACAATTTACAATACAATTTACTATACAATTTCATGTATATATGGACACACACACACAACAAGGATAAAAAAAAACACACAAAAAACAACAACAATTATTTGATATTTCTTAAAAGGGTGTTAGCGAATTTACTAAATTTATGTAGATAATCAACATTTTCTATGGTCATTATAGATTTGAGTTTATTAACATAAGGAACAGGTCTTGAGAACATAGTTATATCGATTCTTGCGGTAGTAAAGTGGGTGCAGTTTAAAATGTAATGTTCTTTATTGCCGATGTAGCCTTCATTACATAAAGTGCACAATCTATTTAGTTCAGGTGTGCCGTTCCATTTGCCAGTTTCGATTGGGAAATGATGATTAGCGGTGCGGAGCTTTAATATAGGTACATACTTAGATTTGGGAAGAAGCTTAAGATAATTCTCAAATTCAAAAGTGTTTTTAAATGAATTTTAAAATTTGCCTTTGTTTGATTGGTTCAAGGCTGCGTGCCACTGCTGAATGTATTGATCAATGAGTACACGTTTAACGTGTAATGATAGTGATTTCATACAAATAATACACGATAAACACACAAAAAATAATCTTCTAACAAATTATTTTGATTTATTATTTAGCAGTTTGATTTTTTATTGATTTTAAATATAAACAATAAGTTATCGTATTATCATAATTATCTTTATACGTTATTACGTACAAGGAATAGAAACGTCTCCATAGACTAACGTTCATAAAAAGAAAAACGTCAGCACATTTTTCACATAAAGACCTCTGTTAGCATAGTTACGTCTCTGAAAGGGCATTCTTAAGCTGAATTGGTTTAAGAAATAACAATATATTTAATGTGGTATGTAAGAAAGAACTCAACACAAAACAAACTCGACTGATTCTGCACCTTCTTTTTTCGGTCCTTTTGTAGTGAAAATTAAACCGCCTCAACCCAATGTTTTACTATAGTCGCTAACTTTATCATATTTTAGTGCTTAATTAGTATACACCAACGCTGACTTTTGCAATATCTCCAAATGATAAAACCTGAAGATTCTTAACTGTAACACATGCATTTGGGTAAAATATATTTATTAAGAGAGTATAGCCTTCATGACTCAATTATTTACTATACTGTACCCTAACAGTATAAACTCGATGCGTTGCATGGTGTTTTTGCGTGTCCAACCGAGCGCTGCATCATTTCACCCGAGGCGCATTACTTACCAATTACGTTATTGCTAATTAATTTATCAGCTTGTCATATGTAACGCAAAAGGTATCTTTTCCGAGTGTAATATTTGGATGTCACTTTGAAATGTAAACATTTTCTCCGTCATCATTTTACAACCAATAAAAATACAGAGTCAATGACGCACTTTTCTATGCATGATTATATCAATTCTGTACCTAATTATTACCGATGTATGAACGTGTTGTTCAGTAATAATATGGAATTAAACCTGTGCGCATCAACCATCGAATTAAAAATATATAATAAAATAAAGCAACATTCGTGGAAATTGTATAAAGAAATCATTTCAACCAGAATATAGTTTGGCAGCTAATTTAAACATGCGAACACTATTTACGGTATTGGAATTTTATGCATTGTGCTCAACGGTCGCTCTCGGCATCACGTACAACGCTTTTACAGACGTCGGCACTATAATCGGAAGTGTCCGAGACTTGACCTTCAAGGGTCGGAGTCTTCAGTATGTCACCTACCTCGGGATACCATACGCAGCGACGCCGGATAACTGGACGAGGTTCCGGAAGTTAGAGTTACGAGCGAAGTTCGTCCGCCCTTACAACGCGACGTCATTTCGGGAACCGTGTTCGCAGACGGGTGCTAAACTAAGCACAGCTCTCCCGAGAGAGGATTGTTTGGTTCTGAATGTTTATGCGCCCGTCGAGAGCACAATAAACCCGACGAAGAAATTCCCAGTCCTTATTTACATCCACGGAGGCGGTTTTACACAAGGGACGTCAGGCGACGTGTCACCGGAAGTTCTGTCTTTGACCGGCGATATTATAGTAGTTACATTAAACTATCGGTTGGGAATTTTGGGTTTCCTGAACAGCGGCGACGAATTCGCGCGGGGAAACTACGGGCTGTGGGACCAGCAACTGGCTATCCGTTGGGTGCGATACAACATCGCAGCGTTCGGCGGCGATGTGCACAATATCACACTGATGGGGAACGAGGCCGGGGCGGCTAGCGCGCTCCTTCACGCGCTCTACGCCGGAAATCGGGGGCTCTTTCAAAGGGTCATTGTTATGAGCGGGACCGGAACAAGCCCGTGGGCGCTCCATGGATCTAACGTCCGGGAAATCGCCAGGGAATTGAAGTGCGTCGACGGAACGTCAAACTTTACCTTCAGCAATCAGCCGCTGGTAGATTGTATACGGGCTAAAGAGGCTGCGGAAATACTTAGCGTCCAGTCGAAAATCCGAAACATCGGGCCTACAGTGGATGGAGATTTTTTAATCGACCACCCGCTTAAAATCATAAACCAGAAGAATAACGAGACCACTTACGACGCGTTCAACTTCTTCCGGTCGTTAGACATCGTGACTGGCATAACCAGCGAAGACGGAAGCTCGAAACTTCTGGATCTTCTCAATAAAGTGTTTGGACCCGCGCCAAACTGGAATATTATGCATCTGAATGCAGACGATTTTCAGAACGTGATTATTCCCGCCATGCTGGAACCGGTCTATCAAAACCACGAACTGACTATAAACAAGACTATAGACAATTTCACGCGAAACAATATTCAAACATCGGTCATGTTTCAATACACTAACTGGACCGATCCAAAAAACGCCAAAAACATGAAAGATAACCTGATACGACTTTCGACAGACGTTAATTTCGTTATTCCGGTGGTGACAGTGGCAGATGCGCATTCGTACGCAAACTACAACACCTCAACGTTTGTCTACGAATTTTCCTACGTTCCGTCGTATTTGGCGGGAAAAAGCACGTGGGTGAAAGGGGCGGCACATGGCTCTGATCTACTTCCGGCTTTTGGATACCCGGCCGCAATGATGGCAGAGGCGGGTATTTCCGGTGACGATCTGGAGAAGGAAGATTTCGTCATGTCAGAAAATATGCTGATATGGATTACGAATTTTGCTAAAACTGGGTATGTGCAATATAATTCTTCATCTTTTTTCTGTATCCTCATCTTCGTATCATCATTACTATTCTTCAAACTAAATAATTAAAACATCGCAGTAGTTGAGACGACTGTCAGGGTTTTGACCATCATCATCACTGTCATCTCCACCATCGTTGTCATCCTAAATGCATTACAACAATTATCTGTGGAAACATATATGGTACACCCTTATGCTGTGATGATGTCAAAAATCTATGACGATATTTATCCTTTAGCCGTACTGTACACAAAACAGAAATAGTTAAATATACAGGACGGCTACACGATAAACTATCGTCAGGGATTTAGGGTGTTATGCCAACATGCGGGTTCTTTAAGTCTTGATATTCTATCCTAAGTCGACAAATCAACATAATATTTGGCGTCATGCTCTTGTGAAAACGACTTGGCATCGTTGTTTAATTCGACACGTTGAGTTATTTTTTTATGCCATGACACCTTTTTCATATCATGCCGTCATAGAATTTTGACATCATCACAGCACCAAGGTGTACCATATACGTTTCCACAATTATCGCCTTTCTCTTCGTTGTCTTCTTCTTAGAAACATCTTTTTTGTCATCGTGACTCTCCGATATCATTTCATTTCGGCGACCTGTTTTCCTCTTAACATAAGAACTTTAGAAACTCTAGAACATTAGAAGTACAGAGAATATTACCAACATCAATATGTGTTCGTGTTCAATGTCAGTTCATAATAAATACACTAAAAAATTACATCTTAGTTGTGAGATTTAGCATCTTATTATCGCGTGTTTTAAATTGAAAAATAAAATAAAAAAACACCATATACAAATTCCGTAATTGATCAAAAACATTCAGAGAATTATTCGTTCATAAAATTGTCTGCGATTTTTATTTTAAATTGTTATTATCCATTTTTTCTCAACTGTCAAATTATGTATACTTTTATGGTGGTTGATTGGAATCTTAGCCGAATTTTACGCGTCGAAGTATTCCCCATGGTTCTGTTGAAAGATCAGTTAATGACGTGCATACAATAGTGTCGTGTTCTGAGAAAACTGGGCATAATGCTTGTGCGTAAATTGTCATCCAAGATAAGCTTATGCAGTCCGCACAGGCTAATAAGGGACGACACTTTCCGCCTTATCTGGATTTTCGCTAAGAAGAGACATAATTTAAACGAAAAAATCCATAAAAGCGGAAATTGTCGTCCCTGATTAGCCTGTGCGGACTGCACAGGTTAATCTGGGATGACAATTTACGCACGAGCATTATGCCCAGTTTTCTCAGAACGCGACACAAATATTGTAATACAGTTTATGAAAATAGTAATATAAACTTAATTTGGTCAATAAAAAACGCCTAAGAAGTTATTGATAAAATTGAAAAGTAACCACAGCTTTATTCTACTACGTGTTGTATGTTGTTTCGTAGTGTGCCGTACTGTACTGTTTTGGCAGTTGGTCACTTCCCATAAATAAAGGACCACGAACGTGAGTATAATAAGAATATAATACTGTTGGAGCTTCTGGAGTTTCACTTCTTTATAATGCATATTACCTGTTACATGTGACGTCCGTTGCAGTGACCGATTTTAATGAGAAAGCAGTTGGTCTTTTGTCGAAATGGTTTGATTGGACTACCGGAACAAAAAATCGGTTTTTTATTTTTATTTCAAACTTTTTAAATTTATTGAGTCATACGGACGAATGACTATTAATGGTTGTTGAATGTGTTATTTTGTAAAATGTCAAAGAATGCCCCTGTGGTCATGGTGATTGATTAGCATTTTATGACATGTAACATACCAGTAAAATGATTTGTCGGTTGCAGTATCCGAGTGGTGTAAATAGGAAACAAATCAGATTTTAAACGAACAGTTTTGGTTCAAATAATGAAACTTAATTTTGTTTCACATTTTTTTTTAATTTGTATATATTGAGTATTATACACTAATGGTTATTCTACATGCTGCATAATTATGTTATATAGCAAAAGTAGCTTTAAAGCAACGGATATGTAAATGAAAATAACTCATGTGTATGAAGTGATCATCTTAATTTTTATTACATAAATATATTTTTAATTAAACTTGAAGAAAGGGAAAGGCAAAAAAGCCATTACATATATTCAAATGTACACAATAAAATCATCACCCGAAATATAAGAATATAGCAGAGTATCATAAATTGTCCATTACACAAAGGTTTGAATATTGGTACTCGAAACTGCGACAACTAGGTTGATTTGACGAGCATTAGACCATTAGACTTTTCGTCTTCCAGTATTCTGCAGGTAATATTGTTGTATTGAAAATCCTGCTTGCATATAATAAATTTCATATGTCTTTTCTACCCGATACACGAAGTGTGTCATCAACAAATCAATCAAGCTTGTCGAGGATATAAATAGCGCATTCATCAACCGTGAAATTATTCATGCTTCAAATGACAGTTGAGAAAAAAACGGACTTTACTTTCCCTCAATTTTTATGGACGACGTCTCTCTTTTAAGCATAACCACATATACTTTTGCAGGGACCCAAACAGGCCGATCCCGCTGATGTCTGCAGACGACCGGCCGATCATTTGGACGGAGTACCGTGACGAGAGACCCTACCTTCAGCTTGCGAACAACATGACGTCATTGACGTCGCATGGGTCTCGTTTCGGTGAACCAGCAACTTCCTTTTGGACAACGTTAGTTCCTGTTCTTCTCGGAAGCGCGCGGACCGTTCCCGGAAATACCACCACCAAACCAGTTGACAGACAAGTGTTTACCGCACTTCGCATTGCTCCAGACAAAGTTGAAAGTGTCATACTTTCTCTCATTTTAGTGGTTTGTGGCCTATTTTTGATAATTGTGTTTTTGCTAGTTTGTGTTTTCAGATACATTATATAAATCGGATAAGAAGAATAAACGTTAGACTTACATTTTGATTTACAAAGATACTCGCTGTTGCTGTTTTTTATTGAAATACAATGGAACGCTTTCTGTTTCTGAAACATTGATACAATGTCACTTGTTTGTAAAAATAAATTGTCTCTTCAATTTCGGAGTATTGATAATGTCATAATATCATCCGCGAAAATTCAAAAAGGAGAAAATTAAACATAGCTCCGTAATCTGTCTTCTGGCCAAAAAAGTGTGTGATCCAGACTGATGTCAACATTACGGTAGGTAGACATGTATGAAATGTGATTGGTCGGTCGGTAGACCGAAACCGAGACCTTTTGTTGGACTAAACATGTTTAAGTCTCTCGTCGACCGACACTGCATGGATATGTTAGTTTAATGTACCAAATTAAAGTTACTGCAAACACAATGTCTGACACCTTAAGTTTGTTAAATTTCGGACCAATATTTGAAAAATGGATGTCCGTGTTCTTGCATAATACTTTGTCCTCAATACAAATAAATGGATTCTTGTTTTTTTATAGGAAGGGGTTGTCACCAAGGAGACCCAATTAACGCGTACATTTTAATTATATAAGCAGAAATTCTTGCTATAAAAATAAGCGAAAACAAAGATATAAAAGAAATAACAATACAATATATAGATTTTTAAATATCTCAATTTGCTGTTAATACAATCAATGAACGACTGAGATTGATTTGAAATGATGAATAGCTGGTCACACACACCGTTTTTTGTCTTTCTGGCAGAGTGCGTATGAAACAGCATTTATGTTGTCTTCCATAGAACAAGCACAGGATTGATTACCCATTTTTTTCAAGTTTTGGTGCTTAGATGCTATACTTTTAATTTTACATGCAAATGCAATATTGAGTAGTGGTAAATGATAAGCAAATTGCATTGGTTCGAAATAATTTTATATGAACTTTATTATATATATATAATAAAAGTAAAAACACGTGTCTGGGATTTTAAATATATATTAATATAGCCAACGCGTTTCGCACAGCTCATCAGGGCATAATGCAATATATAACAACGTCAAAATGTTATGGAGATTTTTTTATACTTGTGTACGTGTTTATATATATATATATATATATTCGTACACAATGACGCCAGATATGTTTATATCATAGAAATGGGTTGACTAAAGTGTGTCACTAATCTTATGTCCGAGACAATGGACTGGTTATAAGACATTGTTGGAAGTTCGTTTGCTTTTTTATGGTATCGCATGTGACAGTACGTGATAAAAGTTTTCAAATATAGCATGATGTCTGTACGTCATTTTTAATGCAAAAGAGTTCCACGATCATGGGGTCAGAGACTTATTGTACAAAATATTTATACGTGTCACGAAATATTGTAGTATTATTAAATATGTGAGGATTTATGTCTGCAAAAGGATCTGCATGTTCACGGTGGCGCGGTCTCAAATCCTCAGACAGCTTCATGGAAAGACGAATATTTAAATTAGTTGTATGTGCATTACTAGCACACACGTTAAACTTAAATAACACTATTTATTATAAAAGAAAGTAATAAGTATTGATAAATGAGTTACTGAAAACATTCGACGCTTCATGTAGGTGTTTTATTGTACTAGTTAAACCCTATTGCAACAACTCTTTGAACAAAAATCTTACATAAACATGACTTTAAATCTTTTTCTCATAACGTATTCAATTCGACTGATAAAAGCTGCTGACAAATTACCAGCACCAATAAACATGACGTTAACCTCTTACACTGATAAGCCCCGCAAAGTGTTCTAAGTGATGCATGTACTTATCTGCTACCAACCTCCGCGCAGAGATTTGACTGGAACCAGCATAGCTGGATCAAATCCCTGCCGTCACAACCAACCACGTGATGATAGCCGAGCCACGTGATGCAATATTAAATGTCGTCTTACAGTATCAACGGCATAGATAACAATGAAGAAGGAAGTGAATTGTTTCCTTTGTGAAAACAAAAGAGTTTTTAGTTTAACCGGGAAAAAAAAGATCCATATTATACTGATCTAAAATCCTTGCCGTTATAACCACCACGTCATGATAGCCGATCCACGTGGTGTCTTACAGTTTCAACATTGTGTACACACGGGTCATCTATGTATAGAATGACAGTATCAACGGTTATTTTCAAATTTTTAAAAGGTTATTTTTACTTTTTAAATTTAGGTATTTTTTTTTTTTTTATTATGAACCTATACTTATTCAATATTTTTTAAATATAAAAGAAAATTATACTACTTTTCATAAAATAATACTTAAACAAAATAAATTAACATCCTACCGATTCTGGTAGGATTTTCTTGTGATGGCAGAGGTTGTATGTGAGAGAAAGGAACGACAACTCTGCGTGGAGATTGATCTGCTACCACAGTCAGGGTTCCTGTGTCTTATCGTACATTTTTTTTACGGATCAGATTATAGGTTAAATGTTTCCACATGAATTGGCAAAATATACTGGCCACAGCATTGAGTTAGGGTCGAGCAGTTGTTTTTTTCGCACTTCACGCTTGAGTACACATTCAAAATTCTTCAAAAATTCAGCTCTATCAAAAATCGCGTAAGGTATAATGCGTCGGTTAAAATACCATAAGGCCGTGAATGCAATATTTATTCGCAGAACGTAAAAATTGTATTTCTTAGAATAACATGGAGTAATAGTATTCTGAATTATTCTGTTATAAACAAGAGAATTGTGGTCTCTTAAACTCATTTAAAACACAAACGTTTAGAATTGACAATTAAGGCGGCGACCATAGTTTTAATCATGATTCTGTTGTATTATTTTTGTTATAGTTTTTATTTTGTTGTTTTGATTGTTGTTGTTACTGTTTTTGTTGTTTTTTCCTGTAGATTTTGTTGTGGCGCGTAGTGTTCATTGTTGTAAATACAATTGGCCACTTGCCGTAATAAAGGACCCGCAGATGTTAGTTATGGGGTTTTCTACAGATGACATCTCTGGGGTTGAATGCTCATTATTATATGTTGACATGAATTTTCACAAATTTCAATTATGTAAAGCACAAATTTGTATTTAAAGAAGGGTGTAAATATTCAAATTCGTGCTAAACTGTTCAAATAGTTTAAAGGCACATTTGTGTTGTGTGTGCTTTTTTTCTTTCAACCTCATGCGCAAATAAAAAAACAAATCACTTGCGACATTTATATTTTAGTATTTCTGAGATGTTTTTTTGCTTAATTTGTTTTCCCCTCTTAGAAAAATGTTCATAAACCTTGTTTTCTCAATTATGTTTTTAAAACGTTCTAAGTTTCCAACAATAAATGAAACAAAGATATTTCATAGAAAAACTATTTTATCATAATAATCAAGAGCTAGGCTTGGCAACAGTATCAACTGTGTACCGAGAGTCTTTATGAATAGGATAACTTCTTATTTTATCGTTCAACAGCAGATGCTGAAATCACTACGGGTGAAATTGAAACATTTAAAATGCTCTTGTTATCTCTCAACAGTCTCTTCGGTTACCACGCTTGATACCTGTCTATGAACAATGGGTTGTCGAAGAAAAACGATAATTTCATGCTTTTTAAATATTTTCTCTGAATTATAAAGTTAATTAATACATTAAGTGGAGGTACAATACCACTTAGGAGTGGCACAGAACTAGGACATGGCTAAATCATTTCAGTTCGAAACCAACCTTTACATTATACGGGGCTTTTGAACCCTTTAAAATCCAATATATTATAACGTGAAGTGTGCAAGAAATTTGTTGAACAAATGTGTTTATTAGTGTATAACGAATAATTTAGATACAATTGAGTTACTAAACTATTCATGAAATACGAATAATAATTATTATTAAATATTGTGTGTATAAAAAATACCGAAGGACTAAATGTTGGTACGAAAATATTTAGTTTTCGTGTATGCATTGCATGCATGTCTTATCCATAAAATAATAATTCATAAACCCAAAACAATTTATACAAATATCAACTAAATGTCATTAAATGTATGTACATACATTGAATACTATCCACAATAGTTATGTTATAAATAGGGCGTGTGTGTTTTGTAGGATATATACTTGTTTCTTTAGACTTTCGTGAAGTATGTTTGTGCTGTTCTGCAATACAGCTTATTAATACTTAATATGCATATAGACAGTTTACTACTTAAAATATGTATGCACATGTTTTCTTTAATTAATCTTTAACCTTTGTGGATATGTTGCGAAATAAAATTAATGTGTGTTAATGAAATTATTTGCAGATCATTGATAGTTAACTTCAAAGAAGAATTTATGTACAACACAAAGCATGGTAAGAATTTTCATATAATTATACTTATGTGTTTTCTAAATAGAATGTCTTGTGTTGTGGTTAAAACCCGTGTGTATTGATTTAAATAATGAATATGTTGCGTTGACTCAAACACGTTTCTGTAACACAGAATACTTAATATAATTTAAGGGTATAATACAACTTTCACTTACTTGGATATAAACGCTTATCAGTTAGGTAGTTATTCGATCGATTGTAATAAAGTGTTTTAAAAATAATATACTATATCAATAAGTACATATGTACTTATAACTTTCACCGCATAATTAATTTCACACCTGATCTTCAGCTGAAATTACTTTTCCTCTGTATTAGTATTGTGTTATACACACAAACATGTAGATTATATTTTGTTATATTAACATTGCGTTGTGGACTTGATCATGGAAAGATTAGTGGGGAAAATTGTTCAGTTACAATGTTATCAGAAAATGAATGAATCACGGAATCTTTTTCTTTGATTCATTTGATTCATGTCATACTCATGGGTTACATTCATAAAACGCTGTGTTGAATTACCATTCTTGTTGTTTTCTGCTTACATAATTGAGCTGCGCACTGGTAAAACCTGACTTAGTGACAGCATAACAGACACATATTCTGTATATATTATTTAACTTCAGAAGGAAAATTACGTTTCCAGTCTGTTTAGCTGTTAGTTGTGTGGAAAGCCCTCGAGTATAATTAATTTTGATTTAAAATTAAGTTTGCGGTTCACTCGAAATTAAACCAATGTCTGCAATAACCGCGGTAGACAATAATGTTACCAAGCAATGTCCAAGTTACATTATCACGTTACCAACTTAATGTTTTGTAATAAAAGTTCAAATATGAGTCTGCCATCCGGTAACACAGATGTTCAAACGGAAATTAACGATCAAGGAATAAAGAACAGCAAACAAAAATACACTATGACCCCGGAACTTCCGTTTTGCATAATATGTTATATAATTAATTTATAAGCGTGCTATGGAAGCGTGGAAGTTTCAGTCGGTTTAATTTGTTGCTCCACTAAGTTCAAATTATGAAAGAAATACTCCTAATTAGTAAATCGGTAAAAGGTCAATGTCATACGGGCATGTAACATAAAATCTAAGTGTATAAACATCGCTGTGGGAAAACTGGACTTAATGCATGTGCGTAAAGTGTCGTCCCAGATTATCCTGTGGAATATAGATAGGCTAATCAGGGACTACACTTTCCGCTTTTATGGCATTTTTCGTTGGAAGGAAGTCTCTTCTTACCGAAACTCCAGTTTGGGCGGAAAGTATCTTCACTGATTATCCTGTGCGGACTGCACAGGCTAGTCTGGGACGACACTTGACGCACATCCATCAAAAGCGTAATGTATGGTTCCTATATAAGCCTGTCCAGTCCGCACAGGCTACTCAGGGCGACTCTTTCCGCCTATACTGGATTTGTGTTTAGAAGAGACTTAATTTAACGAAATATTACATTAAAGCGGAAAGTGTGGTACCAGAGTAGCCTGTGCGAACTACACAGGCTAATCTGGGACGACGCTTTAAGCATATACATCATGCAACGTTTTCCCACAGCGCGGCTCATATGCATATTTGCTAGAATGATGCAATCACTTGGGTAAAACATTAAACGTATCATATAGTATGTTAAAATTGGAGCTAATGAACCCCTTGCTAAAGAACGGACAACTTTGATTGCTCCAAATGATTTGACCTGAAAACTCTCACACAATTATATGAATAGGTAAGATGAATCAAGAATTCTGGTTATTTCCTCCATTTTTTCCACAAACATTTCAAGCAGTTATGCTCAGTGACTTTAGTCTGCATATATCACTCTTGCTGCCATTTTTCATTATATATCGGCATTCTTAACTGACACAGAAACTAACATGCGTTGTTTATTTTTACTAAGTATCTTGAAAACCTTTTCGCGAGGCGCAATCCACTTCAGTTAATGGCAAATGTTAATAATATTCATTAATTATAATGTGCTTAAAAATGGGTACGGAAAATGATATACGCCAGACAGAAAATAAGCGTTTGGATGAGTGGCGAATGAAAAAAAAAAGTGTTTAAAATGTTGTCTTCTTGATATATTTACTAAATGAAATGGGGATTTTAAAAGACGTTTGGACACAGAAAATTTACGATTATATAGTTTTATTTACAACCAAAACGAGTATGGCTAATATTAGATCGAGACATGTGCACGAGATATATAAACGTTATTCATTTTCAAAAAGATTAAATTACGCCAACCAAAATAAAGAAATAACCGGCCCAATATCTGTTTTACACGAATGTCGTCTGTGCCGCAGACCGTTAAAGTAATATTAATGACTTTGTGTACGACATCTGGAATGACAACGCCAGGCGGTGTTGCAAGGATGCACGAAGCAGTCGACGGGATGATATATAAACTCTTTGTCGTGTTGACATGAATTTGCCAGTCGTATGGCCGACACACCTTGCAAAATCGGCGCAATGCGATTCGAAAAAGAATGAATTAGCAGTGAATGATTGGTTTAACACGTCGGCGGAGCTTTTTTCAAAACATCTCGCCCATGTTCAAGACATTTTAGCAGTTTTCCTGCTACTAATATACAACGTTTTAGCAAATGACACCCGCGTCCACTTTACGTAAGGTAACGATACTTAAAAAGACAGTTTAATCAAAGATGTATTGATACCATTTCTGACGTCAGCCCATATCAAAACCATAATTGTCAATACCAAGAACAGTACTGAGTTTTGTGAGATAATTTTTAGGTGTTCTAATCAAATATTTTGAAAACCTTTAACTAATGTCCAAGACAAAATAGCAACTTTCTTGCTGCTTATTGTTTAATTTCCGACCCAGCTTCTTCTGTAGTATCGACTACACTTTCCAAGGATGTTCTTATCTGGATATCCGAACGCTTCATTTCGTTACGGGAATCGTTGAGAGGGAGCTCTGCGGTGTCTTAGAGGGCCAGTAAATAAACACTGACTTGCAAACACACACTGAGAGTGAGCTCTGTTGGCAGCGTAATGCGTGCCGAATTCCCCTTTGAGTGCTGAGAAATCTTCCCAGGACCGTATTGACAAACCGATATTTAGACTTAAGTCTAAATTTAAAGAATATTCTTGAAACTGTTTTGTTCTAACAGTATAATACCGTTCAATATGACAAGAAATTTATACCTCTAACTACGCCATTCGTCATTTAAAACATTTTTTTTTTTTAAACAAAAGCAAGATTAATTGTCTGTATATATTCAAACGCTGAACGTCCATTTTTTATTCTTAAGTCTAAGAATGGGTTGGTGAATACGGACCTTGGACTTCCAAAACAACCCGGGTGACAGTTGGCTGTGCGAAAAAGCAGACATCTTATATAGGACGAATTTCAACATATAAAACATGATAGTAATACATTTGCATTCATTTGAATAAGAATGTTTTATTTTTATTTTAATATAGACACCGACTAAGCGTCATAGCATACATTTTAATTCATAAGGAATCATAATATTATATTATTGTATTATGGTTGTACATCTGGGGAGATTCTGTTCTTCATCTGAAAAGTTCCAAAAACGTTCACATAATTATCTTAACAAATTGCAATATATATATCAATAACAATAGGTAATATTGAATCAGATATAAGATGCAAAAAAGATAAGATAAGATAAGATTTATTTTGAGTCGGCAAGAGTGAAATAACAACACACATAAGCTTGGGCAGCTTGTACGCCGACTATAAAAACATGATGAATAAGGATAACAAGTGTTTAAAAGCTGACAAAGACTGAAATCAATATGTTATTAAATAAGGCAAATATACATACAAATATTATGAATGATATTATAACATCAGATGTGGTAATTTAAAAAGTTTAGAAGTGTCTGCTTAAAAGTCAGATTTTTTTTTTAAGAAATAAAGAAATAAAATATNAGCGGCAACTAAGCTAAGCTAAGCAGATACAAACAAAACACATATAAATAATACAGAGACACAGTATACAGAGCATACACAGACAGCGGCAACTAAGCTAAGCAGATACAACAACATATAACCTTGAAGTAGGAAATAACCCACGTAAAAGCACAAATAAAATAATTAGAACCAAATGATGTGATGTTCCCTCACTGTGGAGCTCCCACTCAATCTACAACTTTTGCGCATACAGGTTTTGCCTTTCCAAGATCCAATTAAAGTTTTAAATTGCGAAAAATTAGTACATTTTCTAAAGTCTTCTGGTAGGGAGTTCCACAGCGAGGGGGCAGCATATCTAAAAGAATTCTTACCATGGTTGTTGTGCGTACCTGTGGTATCTTTAGTACATTTAAAATATTTGTGTATCTTAAATTTATGATTGATTGTCTCTTAACAACTAAATCATTTAACAGAGGTGGAGACATTTCATTTATGATTTTAAATGTTTTAATAGCCATTGATCTTATACGTCTGATTTGCAAGGACGGAAGGTCTACCCTTTATAAAAGATCACTATATGGAGTGCTATAGTCGTTGTATATAAAACGAATTGCCCTTTCCAGAAGTTTTTCCATTTTTTAAATATTAGTTTCTGAACAGAAATGCCAGGTCATTGGACAAAAATTAAAATTTGATAAAACAAAAGTATGGAAAATTAAAAGCTTGTTTGCTACACTTAAATTTCTACCAACTCTTTTTAAGATGTTTATCTGAGTGGCAGCCTTCTTACATAATCCTTGTATATGCGTATCGAAGTTAAGTTTATAATCTATGTCGATACCAAGTAGTTTGACAACATTTTCACATGTAATATCCGCATCGCCTATCTTAAATAAGGTTTTTTTTTACTAGAAGTTGATTTGCCTATTGCAACAGATTGAAATTTGTCAGGGTTAGCTTGCATCATGTTAAAATGAAACCAATCAATAAGGATGTTACTTTCAGATTGTAAGACACTTATAAGTTCATCAAAGTTTGATGTGTAAAATGAAAGAGTATTATCATGTGCATAATTGAATAGGGTAGACTTGTGTATAAAATAATAAATGTCATTAATAAAGACGTTAACAAGTAGGGGCCCCAGGATAGACCCTTGGGGTAATTCTTTTATTAAACTGGCCCATGTACTAACTGTGTCTCCTATTTTAATTTGCTGTTTTCTGTTAGAAAGGTAAGACTGGAGGAGTCTGGATGCAGGCTCCGACATACCATACGCTGACAGTTTTAACAATAAAATATCGTGTGGCAGGCAATCGAAGGCCTTAGATAGGTCCATGATAATTGCTGCAGCGTAGTGGTTTTTATCCAGAGCCTGCCTCCATTCATCCATAAGTTTTAATAGGGTGGTTTGACAGCCATGTCCCTTCCTAAAAGCACATACAAATTTATTAAAAATTGCATCAAAATGAGAATTTAGTTGTTTACCAATTACTTTCTCAAATTTTTTAGACGGCATTGGTAAGACACTTACTGGTCTATAATTAGATTTGCAGAAAGGGTCGTTTTTCTTGTATAAGGGTGTAACTTGTGCCATTTTTAGTTTATCAGGAAAAGTACTTGTGGCAATAGAAATGTTTACAAAATTAGTTAGAGGCTCAGTTAAAGCCGGTTTACCAATTTTTAAAAGCTTCGCTGATATTTTGTCAACTCCAGTGGCTTTCTTTACATTTAACATATTTAATTCTTTGGCAACATCGGGCATTGCTACTGGTTAAAAATTAAAAATGCAAAACAACATTTTGATATATTCTGTTGAAAACTATCTAAAACTTTTAATTGAAATCAAATAATGATAAATTTTAAAGTTAAACCATATTCCCAATTTAAAATGATTATTGCGTATACAAAAACGTAATACCAACGACAACTATGTTATTATGCTTAATTAATTTTGATTGTAATTATTATAAGTATATAATACTTATTGAGCATGCAACATTCCCACTGTAACATGCTGAGACAATATAATCAGGTCCTGCTGTTAAGATATGTGATTGAATAAACGAGCTAGTTGTCTTTCTTCAGACGTATTAAAGTGAATGTCAACTTCCTTCTCTGAAGATTGTTTTATGTAACTAAAGGTTGATTATCTCTTATTTTGTGTCAAATAGACTTTTGTCGGTACCACTTTGATGACAATAATAAACATATTTTCTGCAATTATTATGAAGCTGTAATTTAATTCAAACCAACGATCAGAACAACAAACGCACTTTAAGGTTTACTGAATACTTAATAAAATCGTAAGAATTTATATTAATGTTTATAGTTTGCTCAGCTGAGGTACACTTATTCTTTTTGGAATTGGAACTAAATGTGTTATCAAATAAAGCGATTGCATAACAAAAGTACTTTAAATAACATTTGTGATTCTTGAACGTTGCTTTGGATGATTTAAACTAATTATGCCCCCGGTAGGGTGGCATATAGTGATCGCACTGTCCGTCCTTCTGAAATTNAAGATGTGATACAATAAATTTATTTGGATGTTTAAATCTAAGATTTTTAAGCTCAGTAAAAGGAGATGGAGTGTCGTTTTCTTCCTCATGGTCTTCGGAATGTGAGGAATGTAAACTGGTATCAATATTTTGTTCCTCAAAAAATGAGTCGCTAAATTGGAACATATCCCTTTTTCCCAGTAGACTCCTATTTCTATAAATAAACTATTGTGATACAAGTTTACTTAAGGTTATTGTCATGTTAGTTGTAATGTCACTAAACAACAAATTAACGCTTGTTATAATAAACTAGTAAATATCTTAAGGATGTCAATGATACGCATACTTTATTCATTTTTAGAGTTTGCTATGCAATTTGTTGAATACTTGCACGCTTTCAGGATATTTTGGTATCTACCGGTAATTGCTTTAATAATTGTCAAAGTTTTTGTTTAGTTTTTTTGGTATCTTTGAAGAAATAATTTTAAGTATGCAGTTTGCTTCGCATTCCTTTAAAAGAGTTATGATATGTACAATAAAATAGCACTATGTCGTTAAACTCAAAACGAGAAAAAAAACGAAATCAATTACTCAAAAAACATTAAAAAGATTGTTAAAGTTCTCCGCGAAATATATCCGCTAAAATAACAAAAATGTCGACAAATTTCATAGCTGTCATATAAGTGCCCTTTGTGTCTTTATTGCGGGTATATGTTTCTTTATGGCGTTATTTTCGTGTTGGCGTGTTGGTTACCCTCTTTGAACCTGCCAACACTGCAGACCGATATGGCAGAAACCAGCCACCATTCGTAACTGATGTTTCAAATATAACTAGGATGCAGTTAATATTTTATCTACAATTTCATTTTTAATCGCTAATATAGTTATAGCTTTATCTTTGCACGTATTTTGGACGCTCTATGATCTAGCAACTACAAATGAAGTTAACCCTTTGAGCGCTGGAACCGGATTTTGAAGGCCTTTGCAAACAGTTTGGATCCAGATGAGACGCCACAGAACGTGGCGTCTCATCAGGATCCAAACTGTTTGCTATTCGGATAGTATTCTTTGAAAAAAAAATCGAAGAAAATGCTAATTTTAGAAATTTAGCAGACAACATTTTAGCAGACGACAAATTTCTCAGCATGCAAAGGGTTAAATGTACGCATGATGGTCGTGCATGTATCTACACACTTTTATCTGCACTGAAAGTAAACGCACATGCAAAATGATATCTTACAACTTCTCTTTAAAAGTGTGCAGTCATTAATAGGAAATGTTATCGCACGATTATTTGTATAGTCAATTAACCAAAGACAACTTATGTTGGTATGTTTTGAGATTTGAAATAAAAAAGCAATATACCCAAGGACCGAAATACTCTACACATACTTGTATTATACACATTTGTTTATACGAATACGTATATTATGTTTACTGATAAAATATCCATTATGTAGATTGCTAAAAAACGCAATTTTGGACACAAAGTACTGATGTCTTCTGTAAAGCGTTTGCAATGCTAGTGTTTGTTGTTATTTAACAAAACGATAAAACCATAATCAATCAGAATTAAGTTTTTTCATGTACGACAAAATAAGTCTACAAATTATATAATTCTTTGTACCACAGTCTTAAACTTGAGACCATCTCTAACATTATACATTTGACACACATAACTGTCCCGTCGTTTTTATTTTCACATGAGAGAAAGTGCTGTTCATTTAGTTTTCAAGGTCATGGCAATTCGAAAGATAAAACCCGGAGTATGGCGTCTACACATGAAGCAGTCCCACTTTGGGATCGATATTAATTGTGCGAACGTTTTGTTGAAAACATAGCGGAAGGTTCAAATAGCACTTAGGGTCTTATGTAGAAATNAAGGGTCTGCGTTTAGGTTTCAAAATCTGCGTTTAGGTTTCGAAAAATGCTCATAACTTCTATGTCCCTTGAGATATAACCTTCATATTTGGTATGCATGTGTATATGGACAAGGCCTTTCCATACGCACACAAATTTTGACGTCCGTCCGTCCGTCTGTGTATCCGTCCGAAAACTTTAACGTTGGTCATAACTTTTGCAATATTGAAGATAGCAACTTGATATTTGGCATGCATTTGTATATCATGAAGCTGCACATTTTGAGTGGTGAAAGGTCAAGGTCATCCTTCAAGGTCAAAGGTAAAAAAAAATAAAAATGCATGTGCATCTCATAGAGCTGCACATTTTGAGTGGTGAAAAGTCAAGGTCATCCTTCAAGGTCAAAGGTCATTAATTTTTTCATTTATTTTTTATTTTTTTCAAAGCCGCGCAGTAGGGGGCATTGTGTTTCTGACAAACACATCTCTTGTTAGTAAAGTTTTGACACAGACAGACATTGGTTTGTAGGTTAATTTGACAGCATTCATTGGACATCAGTGTACAAACATATTTCAAGGCTACACTAGTCCTGAAGAACTTACACTATTCAACCATCCTGCGAAGACATGCACTCATCTATGAAATATTTGTGAAATAAAGATTGCAAGAGGCTGTTATGACTTATAAAGTTTCTTATATCACTGCTGAAATGTTGTTACTCAGATTATTCATGCTAGCTGATCATAAATATTTCAAATTCATCTTATGTGGAAAATATCCAGTTGAATAAGATATTGGTCAATTCACGTGTTATCTTTTTAGTGAAAGCCATGAAATAAGTTACTTTATGAGAAACACAAAAAAATGATGTAGACAAATATTTTGCTTACTGCATGTTGTGTAATTTTCAAAACTCTTAACATCCTTGCTGTAAGATAAATTAATACTCTGAAAAATCAATGCTTACGGTGGATGCAGGCAGTCTTATGGTTCACTGACATATTCCGTGCGCACAGTTTACACTGAAAAAACAATATTTACTCGGTACACAGTCTTGCATAACAACCTGCACTGGCTGTATTGTCGGTAATACATTATTCTTAATGGATATGCTTGAGGATATTGATGACAGAGCAGTGGTGTAAACAATTGATAAAAGCCACTTAACCTTCACGACTTCTTGTTGACAAAATCAGGTCGCCCATAATAACTTTGTAGTCACCCAAGCCGTTTCATCTTTTTTACTATCACCCCTAACTAGACATTATTTTGGTACAAATAAAATGTTATATCAAACCTTTTTTAAGCCCCCGAAGGTGGGCATATAGTGATCGCACTGTCCGTCTGAAATTCCGTCACACTTTGCGTTTAGGTTTTGAAAAATGTGGAAAAGGGGGGCATATGTCATCCTATGTTGACAAGCCTTGTTCTTACTTTTCTTTTAATCCAGTTCCAGTAGATGATCATACAGAAAATTAGTCCAAAAACTGTCAAGATGCCCAGAACGATTAAAATTATTTCCGCAACACTTAAACTAACATAATTTCCGTCTTTGGAGCCATTTTCCACTGAAACAAAAGGATCTCGAATTATAATATTATTATGCATTGATGACTCAGAGGCAGCACAGAGCATTTAATGAAACACAGGGCCCGTATTCACCAACTCATTCTTAGACTTAATAATAAAGAAAAGACGTAGAACCAAGAAAAATGTATCTAGCGTTTGAATACATACAGGCAACCACTTGCAATTTTTATTAAGATTGTTTTTAATGAATAATAATGTATATAGAGGAGGTTTATTCCAAGTGTTAATAAAAATTAAAGCAATTATTGAAAATGACAATTTAAAGAATAGTTTTATTTTTATGCTCAAGTCTAAGAAATTTTGGTGAATACGAGCCCTGGGCACATATTCAGAAAGGAAACTCGTGTTTTACTTCGCTAGTCATTACCTTTAGGGCAGTTCAAAAATTGCCCACACGATGATATGGCATCCTTATCATAAAATCATACATTATTTAAAATGTTGAAAAGAATGATTAATGCAACGTTGGTAAAATAATTTTACACTAATTGTTATTCTATTTTTTATTTATTCAGTAGTTGAAAGTTTAAAAAAGATATATATATAAATATATACATGTGTGTGTGTGTGTGTGTGTGTGTGTGTGTGTGTGCTGCTCTCTGAACCTCGATGAAACCAACATTATAATAAGTCGCAGCTATATCCTTTCTTGTTGGCCTGATATCAAGAAATAATACTCATAGAAGATCACCACAGACTGAATTAACATAACAAACAAAATTAACAATGCATAAAACAAAGATTTAATTTAAAAAAAAAGAATATATAATCTTCTTAGAAACATAAGATGCCTTTAATTGAGCATTTTAGACGATATAAAAACATATTGTGTTTTGTTATTGACATGATACAATCTACTTACCCGCTTCTGTAACATTCAGCAGGTTAATGTCTGTTGTTGTCGCTGAAAAAGTATAAAACAAAGATGCGATTAAATAACAAACTATGAATGTTTTATCTTCTAAGTAACAAAATATGTTTAAAGCGCGATCCAGAAATGACCACATGTTTAATAAACATTCATATAGGAACGTATGCTAACGATGTGTGCAGTCCTAACCAATCGATATTGCAACTATTCCTTAAACAATATGCCTTAAATTGAGCGTTTAAGAGGATATAGAAACCATATTGAGTGTTGTTATTGACATTTTAAAATATACTTCTGTAACATTGAGCCAGTAAATGTCCGTTGTTGTCGCTGAATACATATTAACTATAAATTATTGAAGGAATTTCAATCCGTATTTATTAAATATGATATAGTTGTTGCAACATTTATAAGTGCATATGTTTTTCATTTGTTTTTACTTTTTTAACTTTACTGTAGATGGCCTCATATCTGTTCATCAAGGTTTTTGTTCAATAAAATGTTTTTTTTGAACAGACATTGTTATCCATTACAATAAAGGCTAGATACATGTTGATTAAACCGTTTAAGAAACATGTTGGAACCTGATACACTCGCTGTTTCTAAAATACAGTTTTGCTAAACATCGCGCTTAATTATCGACAAACGTTGATATTATACAATAATGTTCAAAAACACAATATGAACAGTGCTATGTTACCAGTAAATGCCTCGCAAAGTAGAACTACAACAAAGAACTTCGTGAAAGTAGTCATTTTCATCGTTCGTTATCTAAAATATAAATACAATTCATTAGAAGTCTGCATTTAAGTGTTCCGGTATGTTCTCTTGAACACAAACTTTCATACTTATTTGTCTTTCAATAACCGATAGAGAACCCTTAAATCACTTATACTTGATTTATAATTTTGACAAGGCAGTAATATCTAGACAACGTGCGATGCATGTTCAAACAATAAATCTTTAAAATAAGTGTTTCCTATAAGATTCTTACCGTTCAAAATCAAGTAAAAACACAACGTTATGAACTTTAAAAAAATGTTTTCTTTTGCATCTTCTTTCATTTTATATTCGCTACTTGCAAGTAACATGACATGCCATGTCGTGAAAAGGTTGTTTTTTTTTTCATATAAAAACAGTTTCGGTGATTAAAAGGTTATTCGCTATAATTTGAACGCAAACCAGTTTGAAATACCCCTAAATGTATCCGGGAATGGCTTATGGTATTTGTAAATCGCTTCAAATATGTTAATGTATATTAATGTATTCTAATCGTTATGTTAATAATTGTCTTGTTCTTAGACAATGCGCTTGACTTAAACAGAAGCCGTTTGGACTAAGTTATACTTATATGGTAATAGGTGCTACCTAATTTACGGACGAAAGCCTTTTTGATAACCTTGTAGGGTAATATTAAATAAATTAACAGATTGTTCAGAATGTTTTAAACTTTTAGTACCATTTATTTGCATCTTAATTTAACTACATTGTCATAGCAGTTCTGGGTTCATCCCAATTCTTGTTCAGGTATCTCCCCCAACAACACCAAGTATTGGTTCTTCTCAGGAAATTAACTCCAAAGTTTTCTCAATATGTATTAGTATTTCAATGCAATAGAGAATAAGTTACTATAAACAAAGATGATTAAATTGAATACCTCAAACTTAACATATTTTATCATGTATTTAAAAATAGAATGTAATTGAACAAGACTTCATATATATGCAATATGCAATACGTTCATGCATATGCAGATATCTCAGTTGCCGTAACCTATATGCAAGATGTCCTCCAAAGATAAACGTTTACGATACATGTTCCCAGTAAAGACTATGATAGTAGGTTATATATAAGAACTTGTGTAATACGTCCAAGTCTCTTGTTTGGGGGAAAAAAAAACATAAATTCCAAATTCAATTAATAACAAATAAAACAGAGCAACAGAATTAAAGTGACAAAAACATAATTATTGTTATAATTGTAGTAGTTTATTTAAAACACATGCTATCTACACAGGTGACTAAGAGCCACAAATTTGCTAGTTTTTTACTACAATCTTTGTAAACATTTCAACTTTATCTTTCATGAAAGGCACGTTACTTTTGCAGAAACAGGAAGGATAAGGAAATCAACACAAAGGCATGTCTTAAATTGCTCAATATTATTTTAGAACCCATGGTGCTCATGTTGACAACCTATTAAATGCTGCTTTAAACTTGTTCCTATACAAATTAAATATATTAACATTCTGGTATCGCTCAAGTACTGCGATAAATGTAAATTGATAGACAAAACATTAAACTAAAATATTAAATATGCTATAATTGTGTTGGTATTGAAAGAACTGAATTCGCTTTAAGAAAAAGCCGTGTACACTTTTTGGGGCCTTTCACTTGCACTTTACATAATGATGTACTGGTATTTAACCACCGATGGGATTATGTTTATAAAGAATATTGTCAAAATTGTGAACAATATGTAGTTAATCAGTTTACATGACGTCATTAAAAATGAAAACATCAAGTACGATGTGTTCCAACTACGTTAGGAAGAAATAAATGGAAGCGTAAAACCATTTTTTAGCAGATAAAAACATGTTTGTGAAACAAATTAAGGATGATTCGTAATAAAACAATGAAGCACAGTGTGTTATTTTATATTTACGTCTCTATATACACTCAAAACAGCATCTGACGGAGTTGTATTTTAAGGTAATTTATTGTAAACATGTTCGCGAAAATACACGACGAGTTACAAAAATTGTGCGGCGATCCTTTGCCCGAATTGTAAACATGCTCATCCTTCATTGACGCCAATGCATTTGGTTAGGGGCAAATCGGGGCTAGTGATGTCAACATATGTATATAGAAAAATGAAACTATCAACAAAACCATATATTTCAATCCATTAAACCAAACACTAATGTCACTTAATACGAGGTAAATCAAAGGCTGTTAAATTAAACATAACCGGAAATAGAACCATATCAGTAAATATGTTTCTTGCTTCAAAGGCGATACACTTAGAGATAAAGCAATCATAGGGTGGTTGTTCAAAAGGTACACTTAATAATGTAAATAGAACCATATCAGTAAATATGTTTCTTGCGTCAAAGGCGATACACTTAGAGATAAAGCAAACATAGGGTGGTTGTTCAAAAGGTACACTTAATAATGTAGTATCGGATGTAAAAAAACATAAAAATACTCCATAAAACATATCCAAATACGTTTATTAAATCCATGTGCATATTAACCTGTTCATTACGAAAACAAATAACTTTATTACAAATAAATAATAAATTCATCGTCTACAATAAAGAGTTCGGTTAAATTATTCCTGTTTACACTGACTACGTTGTTTTATAGCGTCTTTCAATACTCTCGATACCGAGAACGGAAATCAATGATGAGTGATTCATATTTATGACCATGTATTGCTATAGAGGCAATTTTCGATAAATATTAAAACAATCCGACTTAACACACATGCTTTTTTTGCACAGCAATCTTGCAATTAAACGCAAAGCATTTAAGTTTAAACAGTTTTTGTTATTATCTTTTTATCGTTAATAATTGTGTGCAACTAACTAAGCATTCCCTTGGGGCATATGGACATTATTTATCCAAAGAATGACGTTCAGAAAAACAGTTTTGTTTTAAACTTCGCTCACTATGATTAGAATGCACATCAATTAATTTAGATATAATAGAGTTGGCTTTAGGTATTTATCCATCTCAACACGTTGGCAACAAATATGTTCTGATTGTGCTTTTAATGCCGCAAACTATGAAACTCCAGAAACGCCATCAGAAGAGAATTTTGTGTTCATATCCACTATTTGTGTAACAGAACACCAACTAGAATCTATAAACATAAAACGATTTAAACTGGAATGTAAGACTTGTAGTATTCCTATTTAATGCGCAGCGCATGTTTCATTGCCTCGAATGACCAAGTTATACAATTATAAACGTGATCATGCTCTTATGCAATTGACGAGGGTTAAGTCGAGCTACTTATGTCAACAAATAAAGATTTCAATATATCATTAAAACAAATACCATAAAATTTACCATTTTACTAATAAATTATTTTATAAATAATTATAAATAAGTTATATTACTATATAAATAGTGTAAACGAGCAACAATACCATATATAGCAATCCAAAAAATTTGACAATACTGTCTCTGAATGCAAGATAAAACAAACGTGTTAAAAATGATTTTCTTGCGTCATTGGTATTTAAAATCGAGATAAGGGATTTATAAGATTTATAACTATGGAACGCCACTGCTGCCTTCTGATGGCACTGGTCTTTATGTTCTGTGCATTTACTAAGTTGTTTTGTATAAACTACATTTTGTCCTGTAGAAACATCATTTTGTTCTGTACATTTTTCATTATGCTATGTGCATTTGCAATATCGTTTTGTACTTACGACATTTTGTAAGGTGCAAACATCATGTCGTTCTGTGCATTCGTCATTATGTTGTGTGCATTTACCAACCCGTTTTGTACTAACGACATTTTGTTAGGTGCATACATCATTTCGTTCTGTTCATTTGTCATTATGTTGTGTGCATTTACTAACTCGTTCTGTACTAACGACACTTCATTTATTGCAAACATCCTTTCGTTCTTTGCATTTGTCATTATGTTGTGTACATTTGTCATTATGTTGTGTGCATTTGTCATTATGTTGTGTGCATTTGTCATTATGTTGTGTGCATTTGTCATTATGTTGTGTGCATTTGTCATTATGTTGTGTGCATTTGTCATTATGTTGTGTGCATTTGTCATTATGTTGTGTGCCAACGTCGTTATCATGTTCGGCTATATTACACTGGGAAATAAAAGAGACAACACCGGTGCGAAAAAAATGGCGGAAAATGTAAGGTTACAGTATACTAAATAAAACTACCATGAAGAATATATTTTCATCTCTGTTTGTTTGAAACAAGAGTGATGACATAAAATATGTCAATGCTTTTATGAAGCCAATGTTAACAGAAATCACCAGTGTCTGACCGAAAACATTCGAGAAAGATCCATAAATGTTCACTCCTTATTTAATATTAATTTCGGTAATAAAATGCAAGCTTATATCGTTTTACCGTGAATATTATTTATAAGTGTATGTTTTATCTTAAGTGATGCTCGTAAGGCACCGGTGTCATTTGTTCTATGATTATTTCCTGAAATAATCAAGATTTTTGGCAATAAACGAAATATTGCATGTTTGTCTTTACCTCAAGCATTCCTAACGCGCTGACATAAATGTAAGTGTAAATCAATTTTGTCAACACAAAACTCTTATAATACCTTCTAATTATGATGATCAATAATTTTCACTTATTAAAACTGAAAATACCTATTACAACGTAATGAACCGTTTGACTCAAAATCAAATAAACAATATTATATTAAGTGTGTATTTGAATGAATAAATGAGATTTTAGGTAGGGAATAAATTAAACATCTCTGAGGAATGTTCATTGTTACAATGAGTAGCATTGCCTTCTTTTCAGAACGATTACCGTTCACCATTTTAAAATATATTGTTACCACAGTAATACTGTATTTCTGTAAAAAGGGTGTGATACTAAGGAAGAGCGACATTAACAGTTGATGTTACAACATAACTCGGCAGTACGATTCGTTGAGGAGGAGGTATATTAAATTTTATTAAATTGGGCATTTTATTTTAAAAATCATAAAAATCGAAGGTTTCTATCTTGTAGTGCAATCATGTTCCATTGAATAAGATCTCGTAGCATTATATAAAGTCGCAATAATTCTTCTACAGAGGTCCAAACAAATGCTACTGTTATAATAGTCCCAATCAATTGATATATTCCCTATTAAAAGTTCCGTTGTCTGTTCATTAATCCGTTTTATCATTTTAAGTCTATACTAATCTTTCTCTGACATCCCTACTTTAGTCGTGTTGACATTTGGCAGTATGAATGTCAAGCTGATTTCGAAGAACGTATGATCAGGCGACACATTGAGCCCTAAATTATGAGGTTATGCTGATATGGAGGGAGCTATGAATAACTCAATTTCTTTTTCAAACCGAAATTGTTTCGCTATTGAAAACTAGAGATACATAATTCATACAACATTTGTGTAGGTTTGCTGGTTGAAGGACGACTACCATCTTTTCCTAAGTGAATCGGAGATGCATGTATGTGCACATCGTTTTGCATGTGTTATTGATATGTTATTATGAGTTGAAAACATTGATCCTGGACCGTTCATTGAGTTTATCAACTTAAATGTAGAGTTATCGATTTCTTAGAACGTATGATCCGGCGCAATTTTGAGGGTCTTATGAACCTCTTTTTATTCTTTCTAATAGGTCATTATTTCGCCAGTGAAAGATAGAAAAACGATTGCACATTTCGGGTAAAAAGACGACTGTTTCACTCAACATTACCCGATCGGTAAATGCCCAAACACTCCCAGAAACAAAACAATAATTAATATCAGATTCTCAAAGAAATAAACGTATAACATGAATTGCTCCAAGAGGAATGCGGCGTCTTTAAACGTCAGGCGTTGAAGATTATCTCGTTGAAGTTGAAGTTGAAGCCCTTCAATGTGTAGACCGGACATTTCGATGATGTGAGGTCCAGACACACATGGTTCGATAGTCTGTGTCATGTAAGGCACAGTCTTGTGTCGCAAGGGCGAACGGAAGCAACAGGCTGCCAAATTACCCGCTGCAAGGATGAACCAGTGTTTATTGGTCGTTTCTTTATCGTCCGGATTTTCTATGTGGTAGATACGTAGAAGCTGTACCGTACTTATAATTGCCTGCGCCGAAAGGGCCGTTAAGACTCCTAGAAATATATCTGCGAATAAAAAAAAGATGCATTCCGTCAATTGTTTTATTTTGATATTCAATTAAGCATGTTTATAAATCTGCGTCACCTGGGTTAATAATTGACATGTTGTGAAAATAGTTGGTTATTACTTGTCCACGATTCTTGTCCATGTATTTATTTAAATCGATTTGAGAATTACACCATGTGCTTTTGTAATATTAAAATCAAATCGATGGTCAAATCTATCCTTTATTTACAACTCGCACCAGAATAAATGTATGTGATGCGGAAACAATTAAAACGTTATGTAATTGCTGTAATTGTTGTTGTTATGTTTCTGTTGTTTGGATTGTTGTTGTTTGGGGCATGCGTATAATTACCTAAACCGGAAACTCTGATGAAGTCGGCAGGAATAACATCCACCATAGTGGTCAGTAGCACAGACTGTGACAGGAAGAGGGCCACAATGTAGGCGAGCTTCTCCCCTGACTCGTTGGGAATGAGGAAGGTCAGGTTCACCAGAAATGACGTCACAATTACCGGAAGTAGGAACACAACATACTGCTATTTATGTTTCCTTTCTGCAATTCAGACAAGGTCACTATTTGGACAACGTTAAATAAATATCGAATGATATTTGTGCCATAATTGTCTATATTTACATGTACTTATATGTTTGTATTACTCAATGAGTTAAAGTTATTTCTATATACTGTATTCGAATAATTACATAGCTAAATCGGTCTTTTCTTCAAATAGGTTTGTTGTGAAATAACTCCAAAGTAAATACAAACACAATTTTCATTCAACAATAAAACAAGTGTTAATTTTGAAAAGCAGATATGTAAATGGGTCTGTATAGTAGAGTACAAACTATGCAACACCAAGTACGTGTTGTTGTATGGCTTTGCTTATTTAGAAATCATATTATTATAAAACAAATAAAGTTTGAACAAAGTAATTCATTGGAACTTCTGTATCGCAGTTAGAACAAAAATTATCGTACATATTGGTCATTTTAAGCAAATATGGCTACTATGATTATATACGTACGAATGCTTAAAACGAACACCAGTTTGGGGAACTTGAACACTGTCCCGTCGCCAAGAGCTTCCTCAATCTCTGTTTTCGAGGTTTCCGTTTTGGCAATATTCCAATCGTTCTCTTTGCTAAATGAAACATAACACATAAAACCATTAATGTTCACTAGAGACACTGTGGAACTTAACTTTTCCCAACAGCTTTTGTGATTGTTAGGTTCAATTATTTTAACTTGACCGAGATATCATAAGTATAAATTTGTTAACCAAGTTTATAAAGATGGGGCAATACATGTTGCCCACAAGCTACATAATGATGACGCACGATAGACGACTAACGACGTAGAACTGGTGATCATCAAATATCATCATGCTCACGCTATGTTAAGCAAACATAAACACAAAAACATATTTTATCAATCAATTATCAACACGCGGTATGATAAAACGGCAGGGATTTGATAGGAGGAATGCTCGAAGGCAGTATGCTGCATACAAAGAGCTTGGATAGTATAAGTACATAATTGAAATCGAAGCTTAGTGTTATGATATGGATGCCGGGACTAACCGGATGTGTAATGCAGTAATTGCATTGTCCAAGAAATCGAGACTGACTTCCGAAATGTTGTAATTCCATCCAACCAACACCAATGAACATTTCCGCTCCTCATATGGATAGAAATACTGTTCGGCCTGAAATAGGTACAATTTATATAAATAGCAGGTATCGGTGATGGTTTCAAGAGATAAATACAAGGGGTATGTCAACGTCTGATACAGGGCAAGCCTTTTATTTTCAACTAAAATGGGTGCACTTTTAAAAAAAATAAAATGTTGTATCTGAGACATGTTTGATGGCGGATAGATAAGTAGTAGTTATACTTGAGGAAGGAATACCACGACTTGTGAAGATGTGTAACAGAAATATGTTCATTTTATGGTTGTTTGTTAACGATTTCATCAATACAGCAATGTTATTTAATAATACAATAATGGAATAAGTAGATATGTTTAATTGTGATTCTATTTTAATTTTTTAAACCGTCCCCTGTAATTTATTTTCTCAAACGGGTATGTTTATCAAATTAAAAACACTACACAAAACTATTAAAAAGGTAATATACTCAGTATTGACCTGGCAGTACAATTTGAAGAACCGTCTTGGCTGCCACAGTACTCTGCCCGTGTGGTAATATCTGACGTTTATGTTGTCCTCAATCACAGTGTTCAGGTCATCAGCACTGGCAGAGTAAACAATTATTATTTATAATTAAAGTTGTGTTTTTGTTGTGTTTTGAATGTGTATGTGGATGTGTGTTTGTTGTGAGATGAGTTGCTTTTTTCACTTGCCCGTGCTCAAAGAAAGGTCATATACACCAAATGTACGTTCATTTAATTATAAAATAATTTAATTTACATATATTGTTTTGTATAACATGTAAGTAGACTATTGACTTGTATATATCTTAATCCGCACGCAAACCCGTATAATTATCAAAGTTAGAAAAACATAATTTGTGCACAAGTATGTTCTTAATAAAAAAATCAATTAAATATTATAAAAGTTTTATGTATACAAAGGACTAAAACCAAAAGTTGTTTGTTTCTACTTATTAGGCCGACAATATCTTTTACTGATCATTTACTCTTTCGTTGGCATTCTATGTTGAGTTTGCTACATATGATCCTATTCGCAAGGAAAACTTTAACTTTGACAAAAAATGAGCTAAAACGAGATTTTGAAGATGTGTGTCATTTAAGGTAGCGCCACTGTAATGGACACCTTTCGAAATATAATATAATGTATTATTTTCTTAATCAGCATCAATTCACTGAACTACATGCACATTTTTAGGTAGGCTTTCCGTGCTTTAAAAAATATATACAGTTAAAACAAGATAAAATAAGTATACCTTTACAGACATTTATTTTTTATAATGTGTTTTCTAAGGAAGAGCGTCATGAAATGTATGTGGTTTCAGTCAAGTAGAAATTGGGTTGGTTAAAAAAAAGTGTAATTAAATTCAAAATAGTATCAATAAAGTAATATTTTGAACTTAGTTTTTATAGATACACTATATACAGCAAAAATACCATTAAATAGACAGATTTACCGTTTACTTTTTTAAATAAAAATAAAAATGCAACATACATGATTCGTATTTTCAGCAGTAAATCACCCAATTTCGCCATTACGTTGTTTTAATTTAAAAAATTGAAGAATGTGCATAAAAATTGCAACATATTTTATGTGAAACATAGTTTATATGCTATATTAAATCAAGTTACGTTAGAAAAGATATAAAACGCGTCGCAAAAAATGTGCGTTGTCGGCAGGATTCGAACCTGCGCGGGCTAGGAAGATCCCAAAAGATTTCTAGTCTATCGCCTTAACCACTCGGCCACGAAAACTTTACATTTTTACCTGCTTAAATTAGATATCCATAAGCGGGAAATCATTACAGTAGCGCTACCTTAAGATCTTTATAGAAGTATACATATCTTGCGAATATAAAAAAGATGTCAAAAAATCCAATTTTGGCCGACTTACTTTGTATATATTTTGGCATTTGTTAGAGGAAACAATGTATTTTTTGTCAATGTTCTTACACATTATCTATAGCTATATCCGGTTTCCAAATCTGTTCCGGTGGCGACATGACGCTCTCTACGTCTCCATTAGTTTTCGGGTCCCAGATGAGCCTCGGGTCTGACCATTCCTTGAAGAGCGTAGAAAGGTTTTAGTAGTTATAATAATTTGCTGAGTGCCATATTGTATGGTTATTACATGGTTTATAGTTTAGTTTAAACCTATTTATTCAAGCTCAATTGCATCGAAAGCCTAAGGCTTATTTGAAACGCTCTCGAGTCAATTTCCTGGGACTACAACTTGTACTAAGTGTCTATGGGGATATCTAAAGAACGCTTCCACAGTGTGGATCGAACCCGTGATTTCCCGGTCGCTAGGCGGACACCATATCCCCTAAGCAACGGCGGTTTATAATTTAACACGTCATATTCATGTATTAATCACGCCATGTCAACGGTCGGTCAATTGTTGATTCTGGTGCAGATTTAATAAAATAATACAATGTGAAAATAATAATAAAAAACGGTTACATGTCACTCTTTGGAAATAAAAAGTGTGTCTAACACTTTCGCGGAGTCGATGAAATTCATAATAATGTGTGGTTAGTTATGTGCTTTACAATCATGTCCCAATTACAAATACATTTGACAGAGAACTTGCATTTAAGTACTTACAAGAATAATCCACCCGAAGACACGAAACAGCTGATTGTGGATATCCTGAAATAGATTTCAGTAAGAACTGGTATGTTCCATGATGGCGAGAGCACCTTATCGCAACTTTGACCGTCTGTCTATTGTTTTTTTTGTGTATAAATGTTACCGCCATTCTGATGACGCGATGGTGAAACCAATTCCAATCGTGTTTGTGATACTATATGTTTGCGGACCGCCATTCCGTTCATCCATCGAGAACCAAGTTACAGATATTACTCTAAAAGAACTAACACACATTTAGTAATTTGATATTCTTGTACAAGAAAACTTGAATGTTATGAACACACTTTTTTACAAGAGATAAAAAGTCAATTCACTGTATGTACATTTTGACTTGGATATGGGACAACTAAAGTCACTTAACAGATTTCCTTAACAGCCATTTTATTTAATGTGTTTTGGGGGTGACTAATGCTATATCTGTATAAATACTGTTCTACAAACAAATCTGTTGATTCCAATTAAGAAAAGTCTTGAGCGGCTAGCTCGTTTTCTATTTTTGGCACGGGAAACGTGTGTTTCAAATTAATTGCATTTCATTGTTTATGGACACAGTTAATTAAAAAGCAAACGATCCGACGAGAATGGCGAGCTAACGAAATGTTCGATGCTTACACTTCCGGTAGGGTACTTACTTGGTTCACTTATGCAAGGTCAAACTAAAATCCATACCAAGGTATCAAAGGTTAGGTTCATACTGATGTCAACAACGTAAAGTGTATTCGTTTACAATTAACATTATAAAAAAATGCTCTTTTCATGTCAGTGTACAAAAATGACATAGACCATGTACAAAACAAACGTGCATTTGAACCGTATACTTGCGTACGAGTTCGTCAATGTCGTGCAGACGAATCCCCACTTTGACACTTGTGGTATCGGCAGGACGGGAAATAGGTTCGTACCCGGAAGCAAGCACGGTTTTGTCGCGGATTTCTTTGTCAACAGCGGATGAATACGCACCAATCACAAGCCCAATGCCAACAATATAAATAACAAAACGTTTTAAACATAGCACTATATGGTACACACTATCTACAAATCTGCCTTATTAAAAAATGTGCATTGCCAAAAGACTTACGTATTTCGTTATACTTTCGAAATGAAGTGCATTCCCTTCCTAATGTTGGTTTGCATGACAGTATGTAACATGCCATTAAGTCACCTGTTATATGCTTTATATACTGTCTTTTAATTGCGTTTTGTTTGAAACATAATTGTATAAAACACAGAGACAGATGTAACCGCACTATCAGTTATGATTCTATAAGTTATGTAAACACTTTAAACCCAAAACGGATATAAAACTCAAATATAATAGATAAGAAACAAATTAACGATTTTGCAAGATCGTCTTTCAATCTTAAGGGGTGTTGCTGCAGTTTTGTTGATTTTTTTCCATCTAATAACTTTTGCTCAAAATTTATATTCAAGTACTACATACAAATACTATATGAAAAATG
Organism: Dreissena rostriformis; assembly: GCA_007657795.1. Lineage (NCBI taxonomy): Eukaryota > Metazoa > Mollusca > Bivalvia > Myida > Dreissenidae > Dreissena > Dreissena rostriformis. Next base: position 200,964 of record VMBQ01000363.1, on the reverse strand, counting down.
AAATAAAAACATAGGGTCACCGGCCTTGTTTTGATTTTATACATCATTATATAACATGTACTTTTTCATTAAAACTGAAAAATCTCTAATTGCATAAAAATGATTAATAACCTATGAAATTGGCAACATATTGATATTATATAAGCTAATATATATCATATACCATTTAATTAAACCACAAACTACCAAAAAATGGAGAACACAAGTTAAATTTTAAGAAATTTTAATTTTTATTAGTTTTATGTCACCCAAAAAAACGTCATTTTTTTACTATTTTAAAACAAAAATGGAATTTAAAAAAGTTCTATTTAATAACTTTTTGCGAAACTGCTCAAATATGTTCATCTACGTATTGTTATCATAAAACAAAAATAAAAAAGGGGGGTCACCGCACTTTTAACAGAGATTTTTTTGTCTCACTATCCCTACCGTCTATGTCAAATTTTCCAAAATACAGCAATTAGGCGAAACCCAAGTACCGGTACATAGACTGTTAGAGATATGCATAAACATTATAGATTGTTTACAATCTTAATTGGGATCACAACGGCTTACTAAAACACAACACTTATACAATATTTAATCACAAACATAAGACCATACAGTATCAAACTCGACCTTAATCATCCATAACAGGGACTTGTTGACAGATTTCGGCATGTTTTGAAGTTTGTGATTAAATGCTTTAAATTGATTAATGTAAACAACAGGACTAAAGAGCTCCAGGAAAAAAACAAGAGTGAAATAAAAGAAAGAAAAAAGAATAAAAAAAGTTAACCGCACCTGGGATCGAACCACTGAGTACCTATTATGAACCTACTCGGTCATAAATGTGTGATGATTATGATAACAAAACTATTGGGTTGTGATAATAGCATCGGTGTTGCCATAAATATATCCTCGGTTAAATAAACTGCCGCAACACCCCTTAAGCAAATAGATTTAACCGCAAGAGCAGAGAAAACAACACAATGTAGATAAAAAGAAATCTAAAAATTTAAATTTATACTTAAAACATTTATTATCTAAGATTTTCTGTAAATTGAGAAACATGTATAAAATTGTGTTAAATATAAATATATCTTAATGTTATTCACATATATTTGGGGACAAGTTTTATGATTTATTGTGATTAAGCAGATTTTACGCAAAAGCACATGAAACTCATAATTTTGATTGCGTACGGTATAGACAATCATTAAACTACTAATGGTAACAATGCAAATTGTATTGGAAATGAATCATAGTGAACATATTAATAACTTCGCATTTAATTAATTGTGTTAGTGTCATATAATTATATAGAAACATATTAAATTGCATACAAACGATGCAATTAAGGAAAACTGAAAATAAAACTCACCTAAAATTTCGAAAACACTCAACACAACATGTTTCTTCATCGTTGGCATGTCTATTTTAAAATCTGATCCAAATTCAAATTGCTAGTAACACTTTAACAGAATACTGCTGTTTCCCGATTGGGGTTTTAATCTGACTAAAACAGTAATTTAGCTCAGCAGTGATAACGTCAAAACAAATCCCAACGAGCTCACTAGATGTGCTTGCGTTGTAGATAAAGCCTCCTTTATGGTGGCAATTTTCTGTCATATCGTCCTAGGGCCAGTTGTTCAAAGATTCTTTGAATATTAACGGCGTGTTAAATGATAAAGATCATGTTTTATGAAGCGATAATGAAACATAAGAGATACATGTGTGATGATGAGAAGTAAAAAAGGAATTTAATGGACAGTTTAACGACAGCTTCTGTCGTTAACCTAAATTGAGGCCCTAGTCTCATTTAAAAAAAGTTGAACTTTAGGTTTCAAAGTGGCGACAATAGTTCTTTACTTTCGATTCGAAAGCAAAATACATTTTGATTATCCATATACCGTGATTAATTAAATTATGACGAATGTATCGCCCATTATCGTTCTTCGAAGAATGGATTTTTTTTCTTAGAAAATCTCTTTAATAAGGATTTAAAGCGATCATCAAACAGAAATCAAGCATTGAGAACAATTCTCAATATGTCTTGAACAGGATGGACAATATCGATAGAAAACTTGGAAAGTTAGAAACCATTCAAGCAACTATGGATACCCTTGCGGTCAAATTTTTAGTGCATGGACAAAAAGGTTTTCCAAATTGAGAGCGAAATCCTAGAAATTGAACAAAGCCGACAATTTGACAGCAATATGCTTGATAATTTAAATAAAAACCAGAAGGAATTTAAATTGTTAGCTGGACGGTGGAAAGAACAAGAACACCTCATGCAGCAAGAAGTAACTGACCTCAAATGCCAATCAATGCGGGACAATTTACTATTTTACAAAATTCCCGACGAAAAAGATGAGCAGTGTGAAAAGACAATTCTGGACTTTATTGAGTCAAAATTATTGATCGAAAACTCATCCAGAGAGATTAAATTACACCGTGCTCATAGAATAGGGCGTTATAATAGCACAAAAATAATACCTATAGTCGCAAAATTTGCGTACTATCCGGATAGAGAATGAGTGAGGTAAGCGTCCAAGGAACTCAAGGGACCCCGTATGGAATATCAGGACAATACCACAGGGAGGTGATGGAAACCAGGCAGAAGCTTATACCTGTCATGAAAACAGCTAGGGAGGAGAACAAAGAGGCGTTTCTGAGAGTGAACAAACTTTTCATCGATGGCCGTGAGTACAAGCCGAATGCCTAGGAGGAATGTGGGAGTGTTGTAAAATGTGTAACATGGAACGTTAAAGGTCTCACAGCGGACAAGTTTTCATTACCGGCATTCGTGAAATTGCTTTCACAATACGACATTATTTGTTTAACTGAAACATTGACCAATTTAAAATCTCATATCAAACTGTCTGGATTTAGTGATCCAATACATTCGTATAGACGTTATCAAAACAGGCGTGCGAAGCTTGCAAGTGGTGGTATTATTGTGTATATAAGAGATAATGTACGAAAAGGAGTATCGGTTGCAAAAAATGAAATAGATTGTCTTCTTTGGATTAAACTTAATAAATATTTTTTTAATACTGAAAATGACATGTATATTGCGGTAACATATATAGCACATGAAAATTTACCTGTTCACTCACGATTTGATGGGGAGTTTTTCAAGATTATTGAATCGGATATTATTTATTTCAGCGAGCTAGGCGCGGTTTATGTAACGGGAGATACAAATTCAAGAAGTGGACGAAAGTTAGATTATATTGCGTATCATCGTAGTTTAATTAATCTCGATTTTATAGACATTGATCATCCTATGCCTAGGGCAACTTGTGATTTGAATTCAACCCGCTTCGGGGACGCATTGCTAGATTTATGTATGGCTACAAATTTTCGAGTTGTTAACGGTAGATTACATAACGATCAGAATATTGGAAGAATAACGTGTTTTACACATAACCGGCAAAGTTTAGTTGACTTTCTTTTAACACGGTCGGCAAATTTTGAAAATATAGTGAACTTTGAAATAAGAGATTTTAATGAATTTTCTAATCATGCTCCCATTGAATATAATCTAAAAACTGGAACTACTATCAAAAAATATACCCGAGGACCAAAAACATTTGTTTAATGGAATTCTATCCACAGGGAAGCTTTTATTTTTTAATTATCGAGCGACAGTGTCAATCTTGAGTCAAGTCTAATACGCGAGATAGAAAATAAATGATACAGAGGACCTAGTTTCAATTTTTACCCAGTACCTTACGTCTAAAGGTAATCCGTATTTTGCACGCACTATTAACTCCGTTGCAAATCAATTCGATGCACACGACAAGAATAAACAAAAATGGTATAATGCGGAGTATGAACGAAAACGCAAGGAATTTAAAGATACTTTATACAATTATAACAAAATTAACAACGAGAGCAATCGCCAGTCAGTATTTGAAAACAAGAGGGCCAAGATGGCCCTAGATCGCTCACCTGTGAAATAAGCTTGCCCAGTGGCATGATTTGAACAATCTTTGTCACATATCAAAGCTGCGTGCTTTGTGGTTAAAGATAAACAAGGATTTTCAAGCTTTGACCTGGTCCATGTTTTTCAACGGACCGGAACCACTTTTGAACTCAACCAACATATCATTAAGACAAACATTTTGACAAAGTTACATGAAGATTGGGCATGAAATGTGACTTCT